>LR548589.1:90465-111891 GCA_900536415.3 Caenorhabditis sp. 38 MB-2015
AAAACTCGGGTGTAGTTCTTTTTTGGTTAAAAATGAATATCACCATGATGTTTGTCATACCCGAAAACCTCTGGCATAAAATATTGAACAATTTATTCCAAAAAATCATCCGGTGTCGAAACGTCGCGGTGTCGAAATGTCGCGGTGTCGAAACGTCCGGTGGCGAAACGTCGCGGTGTCGAAACGTCCGGTGGCGAAATGTCGCGGTGTCGAAATGTTTGGTGGCGAAACGTCGCGGAGCCTTGGCGGCGAGAGGAACCGAACCCGCGATGCGAGATTGTCGGCGACTAGCCTTAACCACTTCACCACACACACATGTGATTTATTTATTTATTTGATGTACATCTACCGCCTCAGCCGGAAATGCCCATTACAAATCAACGCGATGATCGAAAAAAAAGGCGAAACTCACTATCATAATGCTCATTAACATAGTACCGATCCCAAGTGACCGATCGATAATTATTGTTGTTATATGGCCACAATGCTTGCATTGTCGCGTTTGGCTCATTCACGTCGAAAATTTTGGAATTCTCGTCCGCCGCCGAAAAATCTCGCTGATTACTGTCTTCGTTGTGCGCAAGAAGACGGGTCACTGCAAAAAAAATGACAAAAATGAAAAGTGTTTTTTGTGGAATCAAAAATGAGAAATTTTTTACACTATCTATCTGAATTTTAGGGGTGAAAACCAGAAACTGAAAATTTTTCGCGAGACAAATTTTTTTTGCGTTGCGGAAATCAATGTTATCAATCTTCACACAAAAATTCAAGTGACTTGACGAAAAATGGGCAAAGTAGGAAATATTTTTTGTTTCGTCTGTGTGTGTCCGTTATTTGTTTTACACCTAATTGACTTATTCTCTAATTACGGAAGTTTGGTCAAGAATGAGAGATAGAGAGAGATAGAGAGACGCAGAGAAGCGAGAGAGAGAGAGAGAGAGAGAGAGAGAGAGAGAGAGAGAGAGAGAGAGAAGCAGAGAAACCAGAGAATAGAGATGTGCAGACAGAAAGAGAAATGCAGATAACTATTTTTGAAAATCTGAATTTTTTAAATTTTTATAAGGAAATTTTCGGATTAGCAGAGATTGTTGCATTTTCAAATTTTTTGAGCCGGATTAGGGCTCCAAAGTTCTTTGGTTTCGGACAAGAATTTTAAAATCTCAAATTTTTTCGGTCTAAAAAATCATCAATTTCAGAAAATATCCAAGTTTGGCTAAAAGAGATTTCAGCCATCAATCAAAATTTTCTTCAAAAGGGTTCCATTTTCCAGTCCACAAAAGTTGTAGACAAAAATAACTATATGTCACGACCTAGAAATCCAAACCTGGCCTAGAAAACTCAAATTTGGTCAGGAAAAATCTGATCTCAAAAATTTGACCTTATAGGCTCTGAATCAGACCCAAAATTTCCAGATTTCAAATTCTAGGTCAAAAATAATCAAAATGAACCTGAAAATTTACTGGACTCAAACTTAGATCAAAAATCAGTGATTTCGAATAAATAGTCAAGAGTTTTTCGATTTGAGGTCCAAAAATTAGGCCTAAAATAACCAGAGAAAAATTTTTGGCCAAAAAAGCCTAGAGTTTTGTCACAAAATCCACCCTTTCACAAGTTAACTTGAAGATGTTTTAACTGTCTAAAAATCACCGGTTCTAAATTTTGCCCTAAAATATTCTGAAATTATCCCCAACCTCGTAAACCTAGAAAAAACTCAAATTTCGAAACCCTTCCAACAAAATTTCAAAACATTTTTCTTCAAGGTCAAAAACCTCATCAATTTTCACCTAAAGCTTCTTTTTTCTGCATATTATAAAAAAAATAAATAGATAATTGCCCCGTTTTTTCTCTCTCAAACGAAAAAAAAAACAAAAACTCACCAAAATCATTCATTTTCAGTAAAAAGAGAAAAGACACCCGATTCTCTGAAACTGGTTTTTGTCGTTTTTTCAGTCAGAAAATGACCTCTCGAAAGTCGTTGGGAGGGTCAGAAAATTGTTACAAAAAAGTTACAAAAAAAAATGGAGATGGAGAAGAAGAAGAATACGTTTGAATTTCGAGAATTGTATAGATAGGTGGGTTTTTTGGTTTTGAAAAAATTAAAATTATAGGGAATATAATGATCAATGAAGGAGAATGAGGAAATTTTTGCCCAAAATAGAAAAAATAGTTCGCCATGAGTAGGGCACGATCCTGGGACCTCTCGCATCGCAGCTGGGCGCTCTACCACTGCGCTTCGCTGCTGATGATTGGTGAAGTGGAGAAAGTGAGGGAAATAATTTCTATATTTCAATTAAAAAAAAAATAATTTAAAAAATGGGCTGTAAAAATTAGAAGTTTTTTAGGTCAACTTTGGAAGTACTGATTTTTGGAGGCTGGGACAACTTTGAATCCATAAATTTTATGAACAAAAATTAAACTTTGACAATTTTAAGTATGTTGTTGAGGTCAAAATTGAGATCTTATGAATCAAAAATATTTCAGAACGATCTTTCTGACATGCTGGAAAAATTACAGACTGGAATTCTGGATATTATAATTTGAAGAGCTCACAGAGTTGTCTGAAATTAAAGCTCGGGTACTAGAATTCGTGGATTAGTATTCAGAAGCTATCAATCACAACCACTTTTTGAAAATTTTCTGAAAAAATCAAACTTGGAGATCTGAAAAAAATTCACAACTACCACTAAAAATTGAAAAACAGTAAAAAAGAGCATTTTTGGGAATTTTTAACCAAAACGGAAAGTAGGTATATTTTTCAGAATCCAAATTTTTTTATCTACTGAAACACAAAAAATCAAATTGAAAGTAGAAAATTTGAAGTTTGGCTCTGAAACTAAGAGATTTTCGTGGTCCGTTTCGAATTTACAGATTTTTGGCGCCATGCCTGTATATCAAAATATGTCCGAAAATTTTCAGTTTTTTTAAACTATGATATTCACAACAACAAGGTTGGATTCTGGAAAATAAGAAAAAATTCAAAAAATCTTTTCAAGAACTTCAGAAAGTACCCACTCACCTAGCCAACCGTTCAAGAACCGACCTAATAAAATAAGCAAGTGTTCCTACCCACTTACAGAGAAAAAATCATCTCTCATCTCGGCTTCTGAAGGTCACTTTCCTTCTCTATTGTCCCCCGAGGTCATTTCGGGTCATTTCAATTTTTCACATGATAGGTTTGGAAGTAAAATGAAAGAGAAGAAGATGAAGATAATATTTTGATTTTTTTCCAAAATTTTTCAGCAAAAAGTCTAGAAATCAAAAAAAAATTGTATTTTTTCTAAACTTTTTGAAATCAAGAATTTGAAAACGGTCAAAAAATGGGTAAAATTAAAATTTCAGACTTCTGAGTGAAGATTTTCAGATTTGAAATAAAAAACTTGTATCAAAAAAATTTTAGAAAAAATATCCTGAAAATTCAATTTCAACACTTCAAACATAAATCTTGAAAAATTCAGTCAAAAAGGCAATTCAAACACATCAGCTTCAAAAAATCCGAATTTTCGGCTGTGATTTTCAGACGGCCATATTTGGAGTCCGAAATCGGACATTTTGAATCTGGAATTTTTGAGAAAAAACTTAAACTTCAAGAAAATTACTCTGAAAATATAATGTCAGCACTTGAAAATTATAACTAGAAAAATTGAGTCAAAGAGCCAAAAATTCAGAATTTATTAGACATTTTCAGATTGGAGCACAAAAATTGACATAAAAAATTCTGGAATCTCGGAAATAGAAATCTGAACATTCAAGAAAACTTATCTGAAAATAAGATTTCAGCACTTGAAACCTATAACTAGAAAAATTGAGCCAAAAAGCCAACTCGTGGACCGTTGTTTGAAAAAATTGGAATTTTGAATGCTCCATTTTCAGATTCTCAGAGTTGTCGCCAAGAATCTGACCTTTTGAAAATTGGAACAGTAAACTTGACATAAAATAACTGAAATTTAAATTTTAGATAAAATACTCTGAAAATCAAAATTTCGCCCTTGAAACCGAAATTTGAAAATAACAGGTCTAAAACAAAAACTTTGTTTTTTTTTCTAAAATCAAAAAATTCAAAAAATCACAAGAATAAATTCGCAAAAGCACCAAAAAACATTTGTTTTCTCGATATCTCTTTCGAGATTTCAGGTTAAGCTGGATATTTTTCGGATTATCATCCACTGCGTCAAATGTGAATTATTTGAATCACATTTTCCCCAGAAAATCTCTCACATACCTATTTGAAGCATTGCGTCAGCAAAATTTTGGTGAAATTGAAATCGAAAAAGAAAAACTGTTTTCCAAAAATCAAAAGAAAAACTGAAAATCGGGGAGAACAATGGACAATATTTTTCTCGCTTAGTTTAAAAATGTTTTTTTTTCTTTTTTTCTTTTTCGATGTGTCACAAAAGTTTCCGAAAATAGTAAAACACATAAAACATGGAAAAAACAAATATTTGATAGATTCCCCAAAAAAAAACAAGTTTCAGATTTTTTCAGATTATCAAATGTGTTTTTTTTGTTGGAGGAAAACAGGTTGACTTGCACTTGAAAAATTGACCTTTTAAAGATTTTTGAAATTTTAATTTTTTAGCGGGGGGGGGGAAGGAACATGGTGATGAGAGGACGCAGAGAAAATTGCTGAAATTTTTCTAGAAATTTTTTTTTTCAAAATTTCAGACTATTCATAGGATTATGAGTAAGTTTTGCAGTTTTCGAACTGGATTCGAAGAATTTGAGAAATTTCTGAGAACTGGATGCAAAATCGGATTTTCAAATTTGAAGAAAAAATTAAAAATTTTGAAATATCCGATTTAATTTTAGCACCTAAATGTTTGATGTTCAAAATTGGACCCGAAAAATCTCAACCTGAAATTTATCGCTGAAAATCTCCTAATTTTGATATTTTCACTAAAGTTCATCGATTCTGTTCTGAAAAATTAGAGGTTTTGAATTTGGACCTAAAATCTTTAGATCAACAGTTAGCAGCATCAAATTTGTAACTGAAAATCGTCGATTTTTAATTTTGGGTCAAAAATTACAGACTAGGATTCAGAAGCTTTACTTTTCAATCTGAAAATCCAATTATAGCTTTAAAAAGCATCAAATTGAAGCTGGGCCCTTTAAAAATATCAAATACTGATTTTGTTCAAAAAATCTTAAATTTCAAATTTGACTGGGGAATTTTCAGTTCATCGAATCAGTATCGAAAAAATTCCGATTTGAAATTTTCCACCGAAAAATTTAATTTTTTAAAAAACAACCTCGAACTCGAACAGTTCCAAAGTTCTCAAAACGAAAAATCCAATTTTTTTTTCAAAAAAAAAAATCGAAAAAGGTGTCCAAAAAGTTAACCTGCGCGAGACCGAGACAAACAACAAACAAACAGCAGAAAATTTCAAGGTCGACTTTTTTCTTTTTTTTTTTTTAAAATGTATGTTTGTATGTGTAGGTTAGGTTGTATGAAAATGTTGTTAACAATAGTTAGTTTGACATGGGGTACTTCTTCTCTTCTTCTTCTTCTTCTTCTTCTTTTAATTCTGAATGTCATAATACATGTCATGTAATATTACATATAAATTAGATTCTTGATATATTTTAATTGTGAAGAGGTAAAAAACGTGTATTTTTACGTGAGTAAAAAAATGAATTGAAATTAGTCAATAACCGATGATCGAATCCATTGAACTGGTGATATTTTCTCTGAAAAAAATATTTTTGAAAAATACACATGGCCTAGAAACCGACAAAACTCGGCCACTTGTTAAACTTTTTTCAAAGCTGTGTTTTGCTTCTTCAAAATAAAAACAACCCCATATTCATTTTAAATATTAAAATTTCGCTGGTGGCCGAGTTTTGTCGGTTCCTAGGCCATGTGTGTTTTCTCTTCCATCAGGAGTAGGATTTTAATGTAAAATATTTTGGTTTTTTAGGTTAGGTAGAGGTCCTCATGTAACAAAAAATGCACATGACCAAGAATCCGACAAAACTCGGCCACCAATCAAAATTTTATTTTTTAAATCTATTGTTCTTCACTTAAAAACACCACTTCGAAAAAAAAAAATCAAAAACACCATATTTATTTGAAATATTAATTCGCTGGTGACCGACTTTTGTCGGTTCCTAGGCCATGTGTGTTTTCTCTTCCATCAGGAGTAGGATTTTTTTATATTTTTATTGAGATTAATTTGTAAAATATTTTCGGTTTTTTAGGTTAGGTCCTCATGTATCGAAAAATAAACATGGCCTAGAACCCGACAAAAATCGGCCACCAATTAAAATTTCATTTTTTCGAAATAAATAGGGTTTTTCTCAATTTGAAGAAGAAAAAAAAACAGTTTCGACAACAAAAAATAATCTTCGAAAATTGAAATTTTGCTCGTGACCGAGTTCTGTCGGCTGCTAGGCCATGTGATCCTTTCTCTTCCACAGGAGTAGATTTTTCAACAACAAAAAAAATGTTTGAACCCACCTGGACGCAAAAATCCAATAAAATCCTTCCTAAACGAAGGATTCGTCAAAATTATCGAAACCACCACAAAACTTCCATGAATCTGCACTGACAAAAATGAATATTTCAAAAATGAAGGATACTTCATTGATTTGGGAGGGTAATACGTACATGACTACGAATATAACTGTCTGTACCAGGAGTCCTTTAAGAAGTCTCCTTTGAGCTATTGCATTACTACTTGTCTGTTGTCTAAATTTTTTTACAATCACAATAAATGTGATAATCGGAAATACATTGAAGAAAAATCGGCTCTATACCAGATCAGTGGTCCAAAAAAAACGAGGGGTCCGTCAAGAAAATAAGGGAACCAATTTGATCTTATGGGTCCCTCAGAAAGAAAGGGGTCCCGGATTTTTCTTGTGGGTCCCTCACAGAAATTATATTTTTCAAGATAAATTATATTTTTCAAAGAACCCCTATTTTTCTGAGGGACGCATGAGAAAAATCCGGTACCACTCTTTTTTTGAGGAACCCATGAGAAAAAATCGGGACCCTTGTTTTTTTCGCGACCACTATTTTGGTATAGAGCCGGAAAATCATACAAGTTGTTATAAAATTTCTCAAAGTTTCACCGATTTTCCACTCTGAGCATCCGCAAAAAATTGTAAAAGTTGTCCGTGAGAACTACACACGATGGTGTTGACAAAAGAGCGAACTTTCTTGTTTTTGATCATTTGATACATCATATAACTAAAATGTTTGTTGCTATAGGAGATTCTGAATCATCGATGCGTGCAGTTATCAAAGCTCCCTCTACTTTATTTGTATGACGTTTTTTAACCACATATCATATGAATGACTATTCCCCCTACACTTTATGTTTCAAAATCTATACATTCCTTAGTTGGTTGGATGTCATCCTCAGCTTCCCGATTTACATCTACGCTATCTATTACATGCTCAAACGAGCTGGACGATATGTGAAGAATTATAGATATGTACTTCTGACCAAGATCATTTGGAATTTCCTCTTTGAACAAGTCGCATCAGGTCTAGCAACTATATGGTTCTCCCCAATTCAGGTGTCGTGCCCAACTGGTTGGATGAAATATCTCAGGTTACCTCCAGTCATCTGGCAAAGTATATCAATATGCTTAAGTCATGGTAAACTTTCTAAGTACCATTTATAAACAACGAGTGAAAATTTTCAGCTCTACCTGTATCCATAGCTCATCTCTACTTCTACCGTTTGAAAGCTGCAATATGGCCACACCCTTTTTACAACCTTATAGACCGATTTGGCACATTTGTTTTTGTGTTCGCCTATGTTTTTGGTTTCACAGTTTATTCCTCTAAAATGTATCAAATGGGTACCTTAGAAGATCGCAAACGATCATCAGAAAACGCCATAGGACTTCCTGATATATTTTGGGATGGTGGTTGTTACATATCTAACGAGAAGCTAGATTTTTCTCCCAATCAAATTGCGCTGTTCCTTGTGTTCCTTATGACCAATATTCTGTTGTACCTGGTCCCAATCACAACTATCATAGTTATAGTGAAGAAGTTCAAGAGACAAATAACAAGAAACGCTGTGGTTCAACGAAAACTTCTACACGAACTGCTGGTACAAACCCTAATCTTTGTGCTGATGTACCTAATTCCCTCACACATCGAGGTTAGCTCAATTATATTGGAATGGTTCAACCCGTCACTCATACAATTCTCATTGCTTCTTGTACAGTTTCATGGAAGTTTTGTGATTATTTCAGTATTTGTGACAAATCAGGCGTTCAGGAAGGATTTGATAGCCGATTTTGGTTGGAGTAAGTATAAAGAGCAACTAGCTCAAAAAGTAGAGAATATTTTTTCAGAGAAGAAGCATGATGTACATCGAGCAGCATCGATAGTGAATTAGGTTGTATTATTCAAGTTTCATGATAAAAATGATGAGAAATGATGATTACTTGATTTAAAAATAAAATTTAGTACATCTAGTTTTAAACTAGATTCTACTTTAGTTCAGAAAAGATTTTTCGCGATAATTGCACACCAAAAATTGGCTCAAAATGTATTGTGTGTGAGATTTTTTTTTTCATAATAACTATATATAACTATATATTAGTCCATTTTTCAGTTGGTATAGAGTAGCGAGCAAAAGTCGTGCTCAATGATAAGTTTTTGGGGAACCATATCTGAAAAATTAATTATTTTATCAGAAAAAAAATCTTCAATTCGAAAAAAATTTCAGATTTTCAATTTTTTAGATATGGTCCTACGAAGAAGCATATTACTGATATAATTGAGCAAGACTTTGCCAAATATTAAGCTGAGTTACGACAATTTAACAAAACCGGTGCAAACTTATGATTACTACTATAAGAGTAGAGAAATACAATTCATTAAAAATTCCCAATTGTTTATTTTTTTTTAATTAGAAGAATTGTCACCATCATTGGCTACTCAAAAAATTCATGATTTTTTTTAAAAGATGAAATCCAACCAAAATGTCGCTTGTCCCCAGCTTCCTCTTGTTTTTCATCTTGATTGCTAGCTACCAAATGCCAGCTTCAAATTATATATTTCTCAAAATTTTTTGCTCTTGTCTGAAATTTTCTCACAGCAACTAGATATCGAAGGGTTTTTTTTTCAAGATTTGTTTGTTGATATAAGATATTCTGAATTACTGGTAGTTATGAACGACTATTCTCGTTATGTTCTCTATTTTAACATCTTTACAACTATCAGCTACTTGGGTGTATTTCTCAGTCTCCCAATATATATCTACGCTATTTATTACATGACTACAAAAGCTAGTCGTCATATGAAAAATTATAGATATGTACTTCTGACCAAGATTACTTGGAACTTTCTCTTTGAACAATATTCATCCGGTATAGCAACTATATGGTTCTCCCCAATTCAAGTATCCTGTCCAACTGGTTGGATAAAGCACCTTAGGATTTATCCATTAGTTTGGAAAACTATTGCAACGTGTCTAACTCATGGTAGGCTCAGTGCTCATTATCTAGATTAAAATAATGATCTCTTTACAGCTCTCCCTGTATCAATAGCTCATCTATATTTCTATCGCCTGAAATCTGCTATGTGGCCTCATCCATTTTATAACACTATGAATCGATTCGGCATATTTGTTTTTGTATTCTTCTATGCTCTTGGATTCTCAGTATATTCATATCAAATGTATTATAGCAATTCGACAGGAGATCGCAAGAAAATATCAGAAAACGCTACAGGCCTTCCTGATATATTTTGGGATGATAGTTGCTATATATATAACGAAGTTGAAGACTTTTCATTCAGTCGAATCGCCACACTCACTGTTTACTTTTTGACTAACTTACTATTGTACCTGGTGCCAATAACAACTATCATTGTGATTCTTAAAAAGTTCAAAAAACAAATAACCAGAAATGCTGCAGTTCAACGTAACCTTCTCTACGGTCTGCAGGTACAAACCCTAATCTTCGTGCTAATGTACCTAATCCCCTCACACATCGGAGCGAGTTCAGTTGTTTTAAGATGGTTTAATCCGGCGGTGATACAATTTGTATTGTTGCTAGTGCAGTTTCATGGAAATTTCGTGGTGATTTCAATATTTTTGACTAACCAGGCTTTTAAAAAGGATTTGAAAGCTGATTTCGGTTGCAGTGAGTTCGAAAGAAAAGTCAAAAAATTGAAGACAAATTTGTTGTTACAGAGAACAAGATTGTTGTACATCGACCAACACCAGTAGTGGACTAAACTAGAATATACTTTGCTCATGTTCATAATGAAAAATGTACTAAATTTAAAACTGTTTATATTACTTTTACAAACTACAATTTGATAATATGAGCATCACTAGCAACAAAATAGTGGCGTTCATCAGATGATATAGCGAAAAACATACCGTTTAAGAAAAATTTCAATATTTTTTAAATCTGTTTTCACCATCGGATTCAGCTCGAAATTTTGGACAATAAAGTTGTTTATACGGATGACTTGATAGAAGTTGTACGAATTGATACACTCCAGATTAATCCACTACCGATGTTGATCGATGTACACCAATCTTCTTCTCTATAAAAGTATACTCCCCTTAACATTCTTGAATCACCCAGGACTCACTGAAACCAAAATGTGCTATCAAATCCTTTTTGAAGGGCTGGTTTGTCAAAAATATCGAAATCACCACGAAACTTCCATGAAATTGCACTAGCAACAATGAAAGTTGTATCAACGCCGGGTTGAACCATCTTATAAGAATTGAGCTCGCCCCAATGTGAGAGGGAATTAGGTACATCAACACAAAGATTAGGGTTTGTACCAGTAAACCGTACAAAAGGTTTCGTTGAACTGCAGCGTTTCTTGTTATTTGTTTTTTGAACTTCTTGAGAATCATAATGATAGTTGTTATTGGCACCAGGTACAATAATAACGTAGTCAAACCGAAAACAGTGTCAGTCGCGACTATAGTGTATGAGAAGGCGTCTACATCATGGAATATGTAGCAACTATCATCCCAAAATATATCAGGAAGGCCTGTAGCGTTTTCTGATATTTTCTTGCGATCTCCTGACGAATTGCTATAATACATTTGATATGGATATACTGAGAATCCAAGAGCATAGAAGAATACAAAAACAAATATGCCGAATCGATTCATAATGTTATAAAATGGATGAGGCCACATAGCAGATTTTAGGCGATAGAAATATAGATGAGCTATTGATACAGGGAGAGCTGTAAAGAGATCCTTATCGATATAATGAGCCCTAAGACTACCATGAGTTAGACACGTTGCAATAGTTTTCCAAATGGATAAATCCTAAGGTGCTTTATCCAACCAGTTGGACAGGATACTTGAATTGGGGAGAACCATATAGTTGCTATACCGGATGAATATTGTTCAAAGAGAAAGTTCCAAGTAATCTTGGTCAGAAGTACATATCTATAATTTTTCATATGACGACTAGCTTTTGTAGCCATGTAATAAATAGCGTAGATATATATTGGGAGACTGAGAAATATATCCACGTAGCTGAGAATTGTATAGATCTTAAAATAGAAAGTATAGGGAGAATAGTCGTTCATGTATATAGAAGTGATTCAGAATCTCTTATAGAAACTAAGAAAATAGAATATGCTAACAATAAGAAAGAACTTAGTTTTTATCAAAGTGGAGGAAATTGATTTCTTGGTCTGACAGACAAGAACGAAATGCCGACTGACATTTGATAACTAGCAATTGAAATGAAAACAAAAGAGGAAAACAGTGATTTTTTTTTACAAGAGAAGGTTTGTTTTGGTTTTCATAGCAATACACAGAAGTTGTGGAGTGTTTCAAAATAAATATCTATTGTAAGAAAATTCAGATACACATAGAAGTTTGGTTTTGAAATTTCTTGAATTTCAAAAAAAATGGAAAATCTTTGAAGCCGAATTTTAGAGGATTTATACATTTAGCCCACATTTTACGTTTCAAAGGTTCTAAATCCTGTTCTGATTAATTTTCTCTTGGTTAATGATTGCTATATGGATGAATATTTTGAGCCAAATTGTTGTGCTCAAAACGAGGGTTCTATCCTAGTATAGGGGTCCAAGAATAATATAAGGGTCCCAGAATAATATAAGGGTCCCAGAATAATATAAGAGTCCTCAAATTAAAAAAAAAGTGGTCTAAAAAGTTAAATAGTCCTGCATAGCCCCTATTGAAAGAACTTACAGTCCTCACTGAGAGGGCCCTCAATGGTTCTCGGGATTTTTGTTTTATTTTTTGAACGATGATGTCTTTAAACAAAGAAAAAAAAATCTTTTATGAACCGTTTTTTATTTTGGGACCCCTATACTAGGACATAACCTTATGGTTGATTTTTTTTGTTTCATACGTGCTTTAGACACAACCTGAAATCAAAAGATCACTGTCAATTTTCTCAGTTGCTATAGCTATGGAAAATGTGATTCACTGAAGCGTTCATCTATCAAAACTTCCATTTTTTAAAATTTAGTCTGACGTTGTTCAATGTACGACTATTCCCCCTACACTTCCTACTTCAAAATCTATACCTTCCTCAGTTGGATAGATGTTATCCTCAGCTTTCCTATTTACATCTACACTATTCATTACATGCTCAAAAGAGCTGGTCGACATATGAAAAACTATAGATTTGTACTTCTGACCAAAATCATCTGGAACTTCCTCTTTGAACAAGTCGCTTCAGGTCAAGCAGTTATATGGTTCTCGCCAATTCAAGTGTCCTGCCCAACTGGTTGGATGAAATATCTCAATTTGAGTCCAATGATCTGGGAGAGTATTTCAATCTGCTTAATTCATGGTTTTTTCTCCATTAAAAAAAAAGAAAAAAAAAAAAACTTCTTTACAGCCCTACCTGTATCCATAGCTCATCTATATTGCTATCGCTTAAAATCTGCAATCTGGCCACATCAATATTACAATATTATCGATCGATTCGGCAGATTTGTTTTTATATTCATCTATATATTAGGTTTCCTAGTATATTCTTCTCAAATGTTTCATATCGGCTCATCCGAAGACCGTGAACGACTATCAGAACAAGCCATAGGACTTCCAGATACCTTTTGGAATCAGGATTGCTATATAGCCAATGAAAGAACCTACAACATGTTGGCAGTTTTTATAGTGTTTTTTCTAACTACTTTATTAATGTATCTAGTTCTAATAACCACTATCATTGTGATTGTAAGGAAATTCAAGAAACAAATAACAAGAAACGCTGTAGTCCAGAAAAATCTTCTCTACGGCTTGGTAGTTCAAACCCTAATCTTCCTATTTATGTATGTTATCCCCTCGCACATCGGGGTCAGCTCAATAACTTTAAAATGGTTCAACCCGGCACTAATACATTGCTCAATGTTGTTAGTGCAATTTCATGGAAGTGTCGTGGTGGTTTCGATATTTCTTACGAATAAGTCTTTTAAAAAGGATTTGATGTCAGATTTGGGTTGGGGTGAGTTAAAGGAGCATGAAGAGGATTAAAACGAGAATGTCTTTTGCAGAGAAGAAGTTTTGTGCACATCGAGCAAGATCAGTAGTGGATTAATATTCTCTCAATATATTTTTTCGGTTTTAACGCTAAATAAAAAACTTGTATATTGAATAGCTAAAACATTTTCTGATTTACACCAGACATCTAGATACCTCAGTTTGGCAATTTTCAGCCAAGTAAAATCTGAAACACTGGAACTGAAAAGGGAGGCTGGTAAGCTCTTTGGATTCGGTTTTTGTACACTTATATAGTTCAACCTTCTGATCACCATGGTGTATTTTTTATCCGCCAGAAATATTTGTGAGCGCACAAAATAGAAGGTCAAAATTAAAAAATGTTGAATTTTGGAATTTTATACATTTACTTCTCGTTTTGTATGCCCAACTGGTTGGATAGCGTACCTCGAGCTGAATCCAACACTATGGGAGAGTGTCTCAGTTTGCGTGACCCATGGTAACTTTTCTTCCGTTAATATTCTTTACAAAAATTTTCAGCTCTCCCTGTATCTATAGCTCGTTTATATTTTTATCGTTTAAAATCTGCCATGTGGCCTCATCCATATTAAAAAACTATCGAAAAATTTGGAACAACGATTTTTGTCTTCTATTATATTTTTGGATTCACAGCCTATTCCTATTTAATATATACCAGTGCATCACCGGAGAATCGCCTTCTGTTATCTGAAGATAGTATAGGCTTACCCGATCTTTTCTGGAGCGAGAGATGTTTTGTATCCAATGTTGGAAATGTGAACACTAACATACATGATTGAACCCAGTGGATTTATTGTGAATACGAAAAAATTAGAGAGTGGCTTAGAAAAAGCAACATGGCCTAGAAAACGGTGGATACTATTTTTTTGTTGATATTTTTCAAAAAGTACTGTATTATTTGGATTTTTAGGCCATATTGAATGCTCTTCTAATGGTCCAATAATTTCAACCATAAAATACTATATCGATGGAGCTCTTTCTTTTGAGCACAATTTTTTTGGTGTAGCGCTTTTTTTTACCCACGTTCAAAAAAAAAGTGATTTCAGTAGGTATTTTGTTTTTACAACTTGGCTTTCTGAAAATATTGAGGTTTCATATTTTTTGGGATGGCAGTGTAAACCACAATTTTCAACAAATTTTGTCGATCTTTATGTTCAAAACACGAAGAGACATCAGCTTACATAAAAAAGTCAATATTTTGCAACCATGTGTTAATTAATCATATCTTCACTTTTTTTTTTTTAACTTTTAGTTTTCATTTTTTCATGCCTTAGGAATGACGAATGACTATTCAAGCTACACCCCATATTTCCCTATTTACACTATTTTAAGCTACTTGAATATAGTTATCAATCTCCCAATTTATATCTATGCTATCCATTATATGATAAACAAGGCTGGTCGGCATATTAAAAGCTATAAAAATGTTCTTCTGACCAAGATAATTTGGAATTTCCTCTTTGAAAATGTATCATCCGGTTTGGCGATTATTTTTTTCGCCAATTTTCAAGTGTCATGCCCAACGGGTTGGATGATATACCTCAAATTAGACCCTATAATCTGGAAGAGTATCTCAGTATGTTTAAGTCATGGTAATTAATTCTCCAATATTTTTCTAAACGTAAAAATTTGTAGCTCTCCCAGTATCCATATCACATCTATATTTCTATCGCCTGAAATCTGCCACATGGCCTCATCCATATTACAATATTATCGATAGATTTGGAACATCATTTTTTGTTTTCTATTATATTTTTGGTTTTGTAGCCTTTTCATATATGATATACAATAGTGAATCATCAGAAAATCGAATACAATACTCAGAAAACACCATCGGGTTACCTGAACTTTATTGGAGTGAAAATTGTTATGTAACAGGTCTCGAAGGTGTCTATGCACATTATCAAAGTATAGTATTCTTGCTCATGCTCATGACAACTTTTTTAATATACGTAGTACCAATAGCCACATTTATAGTTATATTTAGAAAATATAGAACCCAAATGACTAGGAATGCTATAGTTCAACGAAATCTGCTTAACGGGCTCATTGTGCAAACCGCCATCTTCCTGATAATGTACATTATTCCCATGCATATCGAGGAGATCTACGCTGTTTTTCTGTGGTTCAACCCGCTGGTAATGCAGTTTACAATGATAATCATGCATTTTCATGGAAGTATTGTTGTGGTTTCGATATTTTTGACGACAAAGTCGTTTAGGAAGGATCTAGTAGCAGATTTGTGTTGGAGTGAGTCACCGTGATTTCGAGAAAAATGGTATTTTTTAGTTTTAGGAAAGAAAACACCTGTTCAACGGATTAGCGCAACATCAATTATTGATTGAATAATCCTTAGAGCTGACGAGGGAGGCTCTTATTTTCAAATGTTTTCTTAAAATTTGCTATATTTGTGCGAAAAACCTTATTTTGAATTTTTTTTCTATGTTATGAAGATCAAAGTTCAAAAGTGACACTTGTAGTTTTCAAACCATTCTCGGCTCATAAGATTTCTTGAATATATATATCTTTTTTTCAAAGTTGATCTATGAAAATCTTCAATCTACAACCCTACAATACCAATAATACTTGTTGCTTTAAAATTTTTCTCATTTCCTTGAAGTTTTTTTTTGTTGGAGTGAGTGCGATTTTCGATGATTTTTGATGAAAAACAAAAAAAATTTAAGAGAAGAAGACAAGTGGGGCAGTGCAAGTATTTCGCACCTCTACAGAGACAGCGGTGGACTGAAAATTGTTACATGGACAACATGGACCTACATCATAATTTTTCTTCATGATTTCTATGAATTTTGTGTTTTGATCAGGTTTTCAAATTCTGTGACCTAGAACGTGGACTGAACCAAAGAAAAATCCAGAATTTTATAGACGCAAGTGAAGAAAGTGTGCTCTATTGTACTAAAACGTTTATACACAGTATGTATAAAATAGTGAAAAATGGTCACAACTCGGCTCAAAATGATCCGTTCGGGCTCATATTTTGCAAAGGTATGCCCTAAGATATTGGCATTAGTTTTTATAGAACAAAATCTGGACATCATCTATATTATGGGTTCGCACATCAACAAGACAGTCATCGATTAGATGATATTTTACGGGATGCTTCTATGAAATTCTAACCTAAAGGAGAACTGCAAGAAAAAGTCGAAATAGTTGCTTTGAGTAAAAAATTTGACTATAGAGGTTCGAGGTCTTAGCTTCAACTTTTTCTAAAAATTTGTACACTTATAAAACTAGGCCTCCTGATCATCATAATATATTTTTTATCGGTCGGGAATATTTGTGAAAAAAGTTATAAAATTTTTTTTTTCATTTTGATCTACAAATGCCTGATTTTCTCATTTTTACTCACTATTTCGTCTAATATATCAAAAATATAACTCAAATTTTTTGCCAATTATAGCCTTTTAGAATTCTAAAACTAGAAAAATTTAATGTCAACATAGTTTTTTTTTCTTAATCATATAGAATTTGTGTTTTTTGTAGTTATAAAAAACCCCTATTTACGTACTAGAATTTACCCGAAATCTCACGGACATTTACATTAAATTACTTGGTTTTTATTCAATTAACCTGAGGTTAAACATTTTCGACGAAAATAGCATTTCTTCTTCTCTGTTGCTATAGGAGATACAAAGGCGTTGTAGCGTGTAATAACACGTATTTTATGATTACTTTGTTATGATTAGTTTTTTTGCATAATTTTTATCAATGAACGACTTTTCTGCATATAATAACTATTTTGCAATTTATACATTTTTTGGATACTTTGATGTATTTTTAAGTCTACCAATTTATATCTACGCTATCCATTATATGATCAAACGAGCTGGACGGCATATGAAGAATTATAGATATGTACTTTTGATGAAGATTCTTTGGGATTTCCTTTTTGAACAAGCAGCATCAGGATTATCACTCATTTGGTTCTCCCCAATTCATGTTCAATGTCCGACTGGATGGATAAGTTATCTAGAACTGAATCCAATAATCTGGCAAAGTATTTATCAATGTCTGAGGCATGGTAGGTATATGGATCATTCGATTTAAAATCTTGTTTTTTATTGGTGTGTGAATTTTCAAAATTTGAAATTTTGTTTGAATATGGTTCGCAAAAGTTTTGGTAAAATTCAAATTTTTGAAAATTCATACAGATATTTGAGCCTAGAGTCTGAATCTAATGTGTAGAGAACAGGATTGTACGGAATCAGCTTCTTAGAACTTTTGGAACCTACGGAATCAACATTTTCTGGTTTGAAATTGGGTAGAAAGATAAAATCAATAGGAAATGCTCAATTAAACCAATAGTTTTTGCTTCAAAATTTGAAAAAAAAATCGGTTTTTTGGAACGTTCCGGTTCCGGTTCCGCACAAGCCTGATAGAGAACATTATCAGACTTTTAAAAGGGAATTCTCCTTTTGAGTGAGGTATTATCCAATAAATCTCAATTTTCAGCTCTCCCTGTATCCATAGCTCATCTCTATTTCTATCGTCTGAAGTCTGCCATCTGGCCAAGTCCCATTTATAACCTCCTGGATAAAATTGGAACCCCTATTTTTGTTTTCTTTTATGTTATTGGTTTCATAGTCATTCCCCTACATCTCCAATTCACAGGATCGTCAGAAGATAGGCTAAAGTATTCTGAAATTTCTACAGGTCTCCCAGAAATATATTGGAGTGATAGCTGTTATATTTTTGATGATAAGACAGATCATGTAGGCTACAATATTGCTAGAGGATGTGTAGATCTAATGGCTGCTCTGTTGTTATACATTGTCCCAATAGCCGCAATCATCGTGATTCTTGCGAAGTTCAAGAAACAAGTGACGAGAAATGCTATAGCTCACCGAAGACTTCTTAAAGGCTTAATTGTGCAGACAGCCATGTATCTAATGATGTACGATCTTCCCACGCATATCGCTGATAGCTCGTATGCTCTTCAATGGTTCGACCCGCTCCTAGTGCTGATTTCATTGTCAGTTGTGCAGTTTCATGGAAGTTTTGTGGCGGTTTCGATATTTTTGACGAATCATTCGTTTAGAAAGGATTTGATGAGAGATTTGTGTTCTAGTGAGTTCAAAAAAATCTGCTTTTTTTTGAAGATTTAGCGATTTTTGCAGAGAAAAAGCACACGTCTATACAATGGATTAGAACATCTACGGGAACAATTATTGATTGAATTTGTTTTTTTTTTGAGTAAAAATGACTCCAACCTATCTAAATAAAGATTTCAAATTTGATGAATCATGATTTTTGGTTTCATGATCACTGACGCGTTCACTAATCAAAAATATGTCGTAGGTGAATGAAAACGTGCATGTTGGTATATATCCTTTGAACTTACAGGGGAGAAGTCTGGAGTTTTTTGACGGGACCTATATCCTTCGATACATTTTCACCCTAGTGCACAATTTTCAGACCTAAAGCTTACACTGAAAATACAAGAAATTATTGAAAACGATCAAAAACTAACGAAAATGAGGGTAAATTTTACTCCTGAAAACATTTAGATAGTTTATTCAGCATAAGAATGAAAAATTACAGCACTTTCAGCGAATTTTCAATTTTTTCCCTCAACGACAAAAATAAATGAAAAAATGACAGATAGAAATAATAAAATATGTGAAAACTGTTTTTATTTCGTTTTCTTTTTTTGCAGGAGACTTGCAGGTTCTCAAATTTACAGCCTGATTAGGAGATTTTTGATGAAAATGAGTATTCAGAGGCTATTTTTCACTCTTTATTACCCTATAGATAGGCCGCAGCCCTCAAAATTGCTTCTTTACAGGGTTTTTTGGCTTCTTAGCCTCAGAAGTATCGTTTTGCAAAAAATAAAATAACGTTTGGCGAACTGGCTCTTTTACAGGATATATTTTGAACTGATTCAATATATATTTTTCTAGTTTTAAGGATAGGTGTGAACTAAAAGACTCTCAATTTTTTTAAAACCAATCAAATTTCTCGGCCATTTTGGTTTCATTTGATAAAATAATTTTAAAAAATAGTGCTTGGACTTCCAGCGAAAAATATATACCGTATTTTCTCTAATATAAGGGCATGCCCTTCTATTTTTCAACTCATTAGTTCTAGAGTTCTTATGTAAGAAACACAGGGTCCTTTCCGTTTTTGATGATGCACTGAATAAATTAACACTTTAATGAGCTTTAGTAACAAAATCAACAAACTAAAGATAAATAATTATTTTTCAAATGCTCAAATCAGAACGGCACCGAGTGCCCTTGTATTAGAGGCGCCCTTCAACTGGAGGTGACCTTGTATTAGAGTAAATCCGGTACATTAGATCCTTTTTTTTCAAACTTCTAACTTTGTACTGTGTTTTTTTCCAAAACAAATCATTAAAAGTATAACATCCAAAAATATTTTTGGTTGCCATTAGAGATCTCGAATCACTCTCGCGTTACTGATCCGTTTAGACAGTTGATGTAACTTCTATTCCTCTTGAGCATAGACTCAACATGAATGATTATTCTGTCTACAATGAATACTTCTCCATATACACAATGCTCAGCTACTTTGATGTATTTTTAAGTCTACCAATTTACATCTACACCATTCATTATATGATTAACAAAGCTGGTAAACACATGAAGAACTATAGATATATACTTCTGAGCAAGGTTATTTGGAACTTCCTCTTCGAGCAAGTAGCATCCGGAGTAGCACCTATTTGGTTCTCCCCAATTCGAGTTCAATGTACATCAGGTTGGATCAAATACCTTGAACTGAACCCCATAGTCTGGCAGAGCACCTATTCAAGCTTACAACATGGTAATTTAAATTGAATCAAGAGCTCTACAATTTTTATTAAATTTTAAGTTTTCAGTCCTTCCAGTAGCAATTGCTCATTTATTTTTCTACCGTTTGAAATCTGCCATCTGGCCTAGCCCATATTACAAGTGCCTGGATAACTACGGGAACTATGTTTTCATTTTCTTCTATATTATCGGTTTCATAGTCAATTTTGTATATTTTCAACATCCTGGAACATCAGAAGATCGATTAGAATACGCGAAAAACGCAACAGGGCTTCCTGAATTATTCTGGAGTGATAGTTGTTCAATTCTTTATGCGAAAGGTGATATTGTAATGTATGAATATGCAATGTATGGGATTTATGTTATGGATACACTATTACTGTACATAGTCCCAATAACCGCTATAATATTCATCGTAAAGAAGTTCAAAAAACAGGTCACCAGAAATGCTATAGTTCAAAAAAGACTTCTCAACGGGCTCATTGTGCAAACAACAATCTACCTGTTCTTATACGTACTTCCCACACAAATTGCTGGAAGTTCTTTTATTATTCTATGGTTTAATCCGATGTTGATACAATTCACATTGTTTCTAGTGAATATTCATGGAAGTGTAGTGGTGGTTTCGATATTTTTGACTAATAAATCGTTTAGGAAAGATTTGATAAGAGATTTGTGTTGGGGTGAGTGAAAAGGGCTTGGCTTGCAAAAAATCAAAAAATAAATAAAAATATATTTTCAGTGAATGAAGCTGATACATCTTCACAATGGATTCGTACATCTGTACAATCTCCACGCGTGTGAACATCAGAATATGACTATTGGGAGTATTAGTTGTTCACAAATAAAAATATTATAGTATTTCAAGCATTTTAATGTAATAAAGTAAATTTTTCAGTTCGAACATTCATGCAATCATGTCCCACCTAAAAAATGATTTTTGCGAAAAAATGGGAGGATTTCGACGACACCTAGGTCAACCTATAGACTTTTGAACGTTGATCCACATCCTATTTTTGATACCTACGGAATCCCTAGTACATAGATTAGATCTAGATTTTCGGAAACACGTCATGTCAGCGCAATGAAAAATAGCAATTTGCGAGGTTGAGAGAGACGCAGAGAAAAGTTCTCCGAGAGAAGTACAACAGTGAAAGCTTCCATGGCCGACTGGT
>LR548590.1:0-11440 GCA_900536415.3 Caenorhabditis sp. 38 MB-2015
TTATTATTATTATTATTATTATTATTATTATTATTATTATTATTTTTGTCGTAGAAGAAAAATGAAAATTCGCTGAAAATGCTGTAATTTTTTCATTTTTATGCAAAACAAACTGTCGAGATATTTTCAGAACAAAAGTTACCCTATACCATCCCAATTTTAATGGTTTTTTGAGCATTTTTTGTATTTTCAGTGTAAATTTCGGCTCCGGAAAAAAAAAATCAAAAAAATTTTGAGATCTTGGTACCAAAGGTTTTCGGGTACGCCAAACATGATGGTGATGTTTATTTTTCACCAAAAAAAAGCTGCACCTGAGTCCCCTAAAGGGTATTTGAGCATGGCAAACGTTATGGTGATGTTCATATTGAACTAAAATAGGGTTAAATTCGAGTTTGTACCTTTTTAAACTGACTGACACAGACTTTTCTAAAAAATTTTTGTTGAATTTCGGACCAAAACAAAATAATTTTGGACTTTAAACAGGTACAAACTCTAATATAACTCTATTTTGGTTCAAAATGAACATCACCATGACGTTTGTCTTAAAATTTCATCGAAATCTGGGTAAGTCGATTTTGGACCTAAAATAGAGTCAGGTGCTCTTTTTTGGTGAAAAATAAAGATCACTATCATGTTTGGCGTACCTGAAAACATTTGGCACCAAAATCTCTAACCATTTTTATTAAGTTTAACCGGTTTCGAAATGTCCCGGAACCGATAAATAAACGGACTATTTTTAGAAACAGTCTCCCCACAATAACAATTTTATTGTGTGAAGCGTATAAAACAGTCCGTTTCGTATTCGACACATTTTCTGAATCATGATTATCCTCATCATCCTTCTGATATCCCCAATTATTGCCATCGACAAATTTCATTTCTCGACCGAACTCTCGTGTCGTTTTACACACAAATCTTCTTACACCTATGATATTATATTTTTTGAAGAGAATCTTGGTATTAAGTATGTGTGTAATGAATTACATTTCTGAAATCTTCATAAACTATTTACAGGGATGTTCGATCTATCACAGGATGGATTTATGGTGAGAAGATACCAGCAGGTGGAAAGAAACATGCGCGTTATAATGGAACCATGGACGGTGATTACGGGGATTTTTATGAAATTGTCACGTGGATTCAACACGATTGTAAGCTTGATGGTAAAATGGAGCTGGTGCGAGTTGTATTTGCGGACGATTTGTGTAAAGTGAACGCGGATGGACCTTGTTATGTGCATTTTCCGATGGATTTGACTGGATTTATGGGAAAGGCTGTGCGTCAAGTGTCGATGAAAAATGTCAGAGATGAGAATTGGTTCTGGAATTGAATGAAACGTTCTCATTTAAATCATTTTTGACGCGCGCGGGAAAAAAAACAGGTTTTGTGGATCCAAAGTTCAAAAAATCTTCATTTGGACCCTAAAAAGCCTTGATCGGGCCCGAAAATGTTCTGAACTGGTTCCAAAAAACCTTGATTCGGATCCTGAAAAGCCCTGTTAGACAGAACTGGAGCTCAATCAGAAAGTATATGCTCAATCAGAAAGTATATATCCCAGAGCGAGTTTTATGACGAGGAGACTTCGAGAAGCATCATGAGTCTAGACAGCAGACCTTCTCAATTTCACAGCAGTCCCTCTCCATTTCACAGCAGTCCCTCTCCATTTCACAGCAGTCCCTCTCCATTTCACAGCAGTCCCTCTCCATTTCACAGCAGTCCCTCTCCATTTCACAGCAGTCCCTCTCCATTTCACAGCAGTCCCTCTCCATTTCACAGCAGTCCCTCTCCATTTCACAGCAGTCCCTCTCCATTTCACAGCAGTCCCTCTCCATTAGACAGCAGTCCCTCTCCATTAGACAGCAGTCCCTCTCCATTTCACAGCAGTCCCTCTCCATTAGACAGCAGTCCCTCTCAATTTCACAGCAGTCCCTCTCCATTTCACAGCAGTCCCTCTCAATTTCACAGCAGTCCCTCTCTATTTCACAGCAGTCCCTCTCTATTTCACAGCAGTCCCTCTCAATTTCACAGCAGTCCCTCTCNATAATAATAATAATAATAATAATAATAATAATAATAATAATAATAATAATAATAATAATAATAATAATAATAATAATAATAATAATAATAATAATAATAATAATAATAATAATAATAATAATAATAATAATAATAATAATAATAATAATAATAATAATAATATTAAAACACGTGAAAATATTAAGAAGGAATTTCCATGTTCTGAAATTTTCAGCCTTGAAAAAATATTCTAATGTTTTTTTTCATACTTGATTACCAGATTTTCTCACTTTCTAAATAGCTGAAAATTGCGATTGGCGAAAACTGAAAAATAAAAGTGGTTATTTTTAGTCTCCCTCCCACCATAACAGTTCTCTGTGAGAAAAATGATATAAAACAACATTTTCAACTTCATTTCAACACAATCTTCATGATTCTTTTTGCGCTTTTCGTATCTTGCGTCACCGCCGCAGAATATGATCATTTCCACTTTCACACCTCAATCACTTGCTCTTTGAAGAACAAACTCTCTTACTTTTACGATATTAAATTCTACGAATGGGACAATGGAATACCGTATGTGATAAACAAAATCCTGATTTGATTTTTTCAAAGATCGAGTTCTAGGGGATCCGATGATCCAGTTTCCGATTGGACCAGAGGGCACATCGCACCTAGAGGTATCACCAACGAGACGTATCATGGAAAAGAGGATGGCGATATTAATGGTGGTTACGAATTGTACGCATACATCCGACATGATTGTCTTCTTCATGGCGACCCAGAGTATATCGAAGTTCATTTTATCACCAATTATTGTCAAATAGGGGCGGGTGATTGTCATATTTACGTTGATATCGATTTGACTGGGCTGATCAGCAGAAAATTCAGCAGGGAACTTCGAGAAGTTGTCATTAAGCAGGGATGAATTGATTTTTTGTGTCTATTAAAGTTTTCAACGATTTTTTATGTGTAACAAGTCGGAAACCTGAAGAACCCTGAAATGGGTTCAAAATAGGCTTAGGTGATGATGATTGATGTAAGTCGATTTTGGACCTAAAATAGAGTCAGGTGCTCTTTTTTGGTGGAAAATAAAGATCACCATCATGTTTGGCGTACCTGAAAACATTTGGCACCAAAATCTCTAACCATTTTTATTAAGTTTAACCGGTTTCGAAATGTCCCGGAACCGATCAATAAACGGAATATTTTTAGAAACAGTCTCCCCACAATAACAATTTTATTGTGTGAAGCGTATAAAACAGTCCGTTTCAATTTCGACACATTTTCAGAATCATGATTATCCTCATCATCCTTCTGATATCCCCAATTATTGCCATCGACAAATTTCATTTCTCGACCGAACTCTCGTGTCGTTTTACACACAAATCTTCTTACACCTATGATATTATATTTTTTGAAGAGAATCTTGGTATTAAGTATGTGTGTAATGAATTACATTTCTGAAATCTTCATAAACTATTTACAGGGATGTTCGATCTATCACAGGATGGATTTATGGTGAGAAGATACCAGCAGGTGGAAAGAAACATGCGCGTTATAATGGAACCATGGACGGTGATTACGGGGATTTTTATGAAATTGTCACGTGGATTCAACACGATTGTAAGCTTGATGGTAAAATGGAGCTGGTGCGAGTTGTATTTGCGGACGATTTGTGTAAAGTGAACGCGGATGGACCTTGTTATGTGCATTTTCCGATGGATTTGACTGGATTTATGGGAAAGGCTGTGCGTCAAGTGTCGATGAAAAATGTCAGAGATGAGAATTGGTTCTGGAATTGAATGAAACGTTCTCATTTAAATCATTTTTGACGCGCGCAGAAAAAAATTGTTCGGACATTTCTTGATAAACAAGTTCGGACATTTCTTGATAAACAAGTGGGTGTTGCACTCTGCAATAGTAGTGCATTAATAACGTGACCTTGTCGGTCACTAATACTGCCACGTCAAGAATGTCGTCAACTGCCACGTCATATCAGATCAATTAGACGCCTATTTAAGTAGCACGACAGAAGCCAGTATTGAGCTATTCCTCTCTCACATCTCTCTATAATAAAGTCTTACTAATACCATTGTGTTCTATTAATGTTACACGCCTCAAAGCTGTAACAGTGGGCCCCAAACAGGGCTTTTTGGATCAATTTCAGACCCATTTAAGACTTTTTTGAGTTCATTTAGAACTATTTTGGACGCAATGCTTTGAACTGGGTCCAAAGAAGCCCTAATTTGGTCCAAAAAAACCTTGATTCGGATCTTGAAAAGCCCCGGTCTAAACAGTCCATGTTCAAATAAGCTTTGTATCGATTCAAAAAATATTGATTTGGACCCCAAAAAACCTTGATTGGGCCCAAAAAGTCTGAAATATATCTCAAAAAAGTTCATTTATTCAAAAATGCTCTATTTCCCCCCTTGCTCAATGTAAACCTCTCGCTCTTCATAATCATACATCCCAGTCAAATCGATAATAAAATGCACATGACAATCGCCTCCTCCAACTTTACATCGATTACGCGAAAATTTCACCTCCACATAGACCATCTCTTTTGTAAACGTACACGTGTGCGCAATCTTCGCATACATCAAATAAGTGCCCCAATAACTGTTCAATGTTCCAGTGTATGTCTCGTTGTGCACGATGCCAGTTGGCAAATCTCCCTGATGTAGCTCTTTTGTGATATCTTCGTCTCTTCTGGAGAAAAAAAAAATGGAATTATCGATTTTTGAGGACTCACTTTTTCTTTAATAGGCTCCAAATATCATAAAACTTTATAGAATAATAAGTGTCAAATGGATGTGAGCAAGAAATAGAGGTATGGAAGTAGAGAATATCTACTGCGAAAATAGGGGATATTAAAAGGATGATTGGGAGAATCATGGTTCGGAGAATTGAAGAAGAATCAAATGTTTTATAGATGTCTGCGTTTTTATGATGGGGAGACACATTTGTTACCAATGGTTTTCGGGCACGCCCAACATGATGCCAATGTTCATTTTTCACCAAAAAAGAGCACCTGACTCTATTTTAGGTCCAAAATCGACTGACCCAGATTCTGATGAATTTTTCAGAGAACAGGTATTGAAAAATTGTCCGAGAGAAGTACATGAGCTCTGTTAAAAAGGTTTTGAAACTAGGATAATCGAAAATGATCTGAATTCCAAATCTGATGCAAAATTGAGCTAGGAAGCCAAGATTTGGATTTTCTAGGTCAATTTTGCTCCAGATTTGGATTGTGTACTTCTCTCGGACAATTTTTCAAAATTTTTTTTGTTTCTCTGAGTTTAGTATATCTTTAAAAACGGTATACAACACACTTTTTTCGCTTTAAGCACAAAAATGAGCAAAATTTGAGTAATGGGGGTTCTTTGAACCCAATTCAAACAATTTTGGGACCTTTGGACCTTATCCAAAACTTCAGAATGACGGAAAGTCTGTGTCAATCAGTTTTGGACTTAAAACAGGTACAAACTCGAATTTAACCCTGTTTTGGTTCAATATGAACATTACCTTGACGTTTGGCATATTCAAATACACTTTTTCTGTAAATTTCATCGAAATCTGGGTCAGTTAATTTTGGACCTAAAATAGGGGAAAACTCATGTACAGCTATTTTTGGTAAAAAATGAACATCACCTGTCATCGACAACACGATTGTTCGATGATATTCGAATGATAACATCCTTTTGCTCGTCTTCCAACATATCAAAATCGCCACATCAACTCTGGCTCACGTATATCCACCCGCTCAACACCTACAACAACTCCTGTCAATCAACAAAGTCCATATCAATCCGAGGAACGACCAAACGCAAAGAAAAACAACAATCGGGAGAAGAAAAACAATCTTTTAAATTGCCTCTCATCGAAAAACACACATTTGAATTGCCGCTTGCCGCGTTGTCGCCACGAGACCACACACAAGGACGCATACACAAAATAATTCTCCGCCCCTTTTTTCTTTTTCTTTTTTGGGCCATTCTTGTTTGTTCGTTGGTCCGTTGCTGCTGTTTTTCGACTTTTTATTCCTTGTATTGGTTGTTGTTTTTTGTCCCGTCAATTGGGAATGCATAAAAGTTGTCATTCGACGTGTTTTGTTTGGATTTGGAACTCTTCCTGCCGCTACTTCAGCCCATCCGTCTGTTAGTCAACGATCAAAGGGAAAATGTAAGTATTTTCACACTGGTCTTCATAAATCTATCCAAAAGTTACTCAAAATGTTCTCACCAATTTTAATATCACCATCATGTTTGGCGTACCCGAAAACCATTGGTGACAAATTTTAAACGCTTTTCTGTAAGGGCATGAGGTTCCAGGTTCGAACCCCATATGTGTTTTAATTCTTTTTTTTTTTGGAAACAGAAGGTTTTTTTTTCAAATTTCTATAAATCTTGTTTTACTCATTCTTGAAATAAGTTTTTTTTACAGAAATATGAGGACACACCCGCTCAAAACAATGGGAACGCTTGAAATAAAAAATAATGATTAAAGGCGCATGTATTTATTTTTGTCAAAAACGGTGCAACCAGTTTTGGAAAAACTACCAAACCAAAAAGAAAACTAATTAGATAGCTGAAATCAGTGTAGTTCGTTCGAACTAGGTGAGACTATAATTTTTGTACCTGTTAGGTTCCTAGGAAAAAATTTATTAGCTTCGTGACGAGACCAAACACTTGAAACCATGTTGTTTAGAGGCGCATTTATTTTTTTAAAGCAAAAAACGGTGCAACCGGTTCTGAAAAAAACGGCTGTTTCAAAAATTTTTAAAACTATATAGTTGAAATCAGCGCGTTCGAATCTAGGTGAGACTCTAATTTTGGTACTTCTACCTTGTCCAGGAAAGAAGTTTCTTTCGTGACGAGACCCAAACCCCTTCTCTGTGCATTCTAAACAGTGCGGTGTTTGCACAATTTGCGTACCGTACTGGCCACACTCATTTCGTGCCTCAAACGGGTGTGAGGAAAAAAAGAAAAAAAGTGGGCCAACACCAAATGCAGAATTGTGCGCTACAGTAACCATAAACATATATAAAATTCAAAAGAATATTTTTTAGACGCCCCCTCAACCTCCGCCCAAAAAAAGTCTCGCCATAATAAAAATTGCCCGTGAAAAATGTATAAAACATAAAATTCGCCTTGATTTAAATATTCATAACTATGCTAATCATATTTTTTTTATTGATTGGCCTTAGCTTGGCCGACAATTTCTACTTCCATACGACAACTTTTTGTCGCTTCAATTTTAGACCAGTTTACAAGTACTCCATTAAGTTCTATGAAAGTAACCTCACGTATGTCCATAAGTCTGAAGCGGCCCGAAAAAACCCTAAATTTTCAGGCCTGATGATCAGATCACTGATTGGTTTCACGACGAGACTTCTTCTCCAACCCAAGTCAAAACCGCCACTTACAATGGTACATTAACAAGTGGTTCAGGAGAGGGAGATTATTACGAGATATACGCATACATCGCTCATAGGTGTCTACTATCTGCTGAGGAAATTATATATTTAAAGGTGCATTTCGAGCGGAACTGGTGTAAATTAGGAGCGGGCGATTGTCATATATTTGTGACTTTGGATTTGACCGGGTTGATATCGGATGTGAAGCGGGAAGTTCGAATTGTTCAAGAGAGAGAATAAAGTTTTTTGATTGCAATGCGGTCGCGTTGCGTATTGTTTTAGAGGCACTCCACACAAATACAAGTCATTAAACCGGTTCAAATAAGCTCTAGGGATGTTCGGGAACTTTGGAATAAGCCCAAAAACAGCTATATTCATTCAAAAAAGCCCAAGTGGCTTAAAAATCTTCAACATGATTCTCCAATGTATTTGACTGCGTCGCGGTCGCGTTGCGTGATGTATTTCATCACTTTAACCATATGACCAAGTTTCTGAAGAACTAATCATTAGAGTGTTTACCTGCTTGCTCATTTTCGTGCTCAAAGCAAAAATAGGTGATTAGGTATATAAATAGAGCTTGTTAGAAAACATTTTGAATTTGCGCACATGTGTTCAATTTGTGACTCCATGCTCCACTTATATATTCAATGAGATTGTATCTAGACTACAGTAATCTAGCGTTATTTTAAATTTTTTGGATATTCCTTCATCTACACTAGAGTAATTTTGAATTCTACTATATTCTTTTTTTTTTGGTTGTGCACTTATCAACATTTGAGGAATTGATCTAGAGATAGTTACATGATTTGCCAAGTCAAAAGAAAATTTATTTCAGCTCAGAAATATCATTCTGTATAGTTCGCAACATTTCCCATCCGAACTTGGCGAAAAGCCCGCCCTGTAAAACCAGTCAAATCCATTGGAAAATTCACTACACATGGTCCAGTTCCATTCACTTTACACGAATTGCCAAGAAACGTAACATGATTCAAATCAATTTTACCATCAAATTTACAATCGTGGTTGATCCATAGGGCCAGTTTATAAACCTCTCCATTTTCAACGTTTAGATATCCATTAAA
This sequence comes from Caenorhabditis sp. 38 MB-2015, assembly GCA_900536415.3. Classification (NCBI taxonomy): domain Eukaryota; kingdom Metazoa; phylum Nematoda; class Chromadorea; order Rhabditida; family Rhabditidae; genus Caenorhabditis; species Caenorhabditis quiockensis. The sequence continues at coordinate 8,521 of LR548590.1, forward strand.
AGTAGCCTTATTTTTGCCACCTGCCGGAATCTGCATCCCACCACCCTGAACTATTGTCAAGCTGTCGTTCCTAGAAAAAACAGTTCATAGGGAAAAATAGTTGATTTTTAAAAAATACCGATTATCCTTGTCTTTATCTATGAAAATAATACCATAGGTGTAAAATGGTTTATCTGTGAAACGACACAGAAACTCAGTGTGGAGAAAGAATTGGTCGATTGTAACAATTGGGGATATCAAAAGGAGGATGTAGAGAATCATGAAGATTATGCTAAAATGGAGTCAACCCCACAAGGTTTTATACATTTCTCATAATAAATTGTGTTTATGGGGAGACTGTTTCTAAAAATAGTCGAGTTTGAAAAACTCCTAAAAATAATCAAGCTCGAAAAATTTCTGAAAATGATCGAGCCCAGTTAAAGGTCGACTGCGTTTTCACTTCCAAAAGAGGTGTGCATTTTTGCGTAATTTTAATTTTTTTGTTTGTGTGTATGCACAAAACGTTTTTTCATTTTTTTTTCTCCAAAAAACGTGTGTGCGGTAGAGCACGGTTTCCTCCGGTGACTAAGGTGTCTTTTTCAATGGTTCCCGTTTTTTACTGGCACGTCCACGCTAACCGTCAATTTTTTTCTCATACGGATTGATGATCAAATAAATAAAATGAAAAGGATAAGAAAAACTTGTAGTGAAAGCGCAGTCGTCCTTTAACTTGTTGGGTTTCTAGGCCATTTTTATAAAAATTTGAATTTTTAGGCCATATATCAGTTTTCTACGCCATTTTTTGGTTGCTTAGGCCATATTTTCGCTTTCTAGACCAGACTCTGGGTTCCAAGCCCATTTTTGATATGAATTCGGACTATTAGGCCATGGTTTGGTTTCCTAGGCCATATTTCCCAGGAAATCAATCAAACTTAACAACGTCTATGGCTCATCAAAAAATCTTGCTAAGAATAGAAAATATTTCCGAAAATACATTTTATTGTTGGGAAAATGTACTATTTTTGGAAGGAAGTTTTATGCTTTTCAGAAAATCTCAAAAAAATAATGACTTTTGATCGAAAAACGGGCCAGTGCATGGCTTGACGCGTTTGATGTACCATTGAAAGGCCTTCTGGGCCATTCAGGACCCTTGAGGGCCAAGATGAATCAAGTAGAACTAGGTAGTTCCCAATATAACGTTTATTTCTCACAAAACAAGAAAAAATTAATAAATTTATCCCTGTTTAACAGTAACATCTCGATACTCCTTGCTATAACATCTTCTGACAAGCCCAGTCAAATCAATATTCGCATAAATATGACAATCCCCTTTACTTTTTTGACAATAATTTTTCATAAACCAAACTTCAATCCCCTCCGGACCACCAGTCAGAAGACAATCATGAATGATATATGCGAAAAAATGATATCCATTGGATTTATCTGGATCCTCTTGAGCAAAAAAGGTCGCATTTGTGATTCCTTTAGCGGTCAAGTTGTTACCTTTAGTCCAATCAGAGATATTAACAGCATCCTTGCTACTGAAAAAGTTTTCTTAGTTTTCTAGGGCATCTGATTCTTTTCAAAAAAAAAAAAAAAAACTTACTCCCACCCGTTGTCTTCGTAGAACCTGATGTCGTAGGAATAAGAGGGTTTGTCATCAAAAGAGCAAAGGATTGAGGTGTAGAAGTAGAAGTTGTCGTAAGCTGCGGCGACGCAAAATACGAGTGCGATGAAGAGCGCAAAGATAACCATGATAATGATGAACGTGGGGGGTAGGAAAGGATGTTTTATACTTTTTCACAGGGAGTTTTCATGGGGAGATTGTTTCTAAAAATAATCTGAACAAAAAAATCAGCTAGAAAACCAAAATCATATGAGAAATGGCCGAGAATACCAAAATACGGCCGACAACACCAAAACATGGCCGGGAATACCAAAATAATGACCTAGGAAACCAAATTTTTATGAAAATTGGATTAGAAACCCAAAATATGGCCGAGAAAACCGAATTCACATGTAAAATGGTCCAGAAAACCAAAATTATTTGAAAAATAGTCCAAAAAAAACCTTTTTTATTAGAATATTCTAATGATATTTAGAGTATTCTAATGAATCAGTGTGTTTGGAACCTTCTTATCTTCTACACTCTTCCACGTGTCCTACCCAAGGATACAACAGATCAAATCGTCGAAAGTCTTTATTAATTCACTTTCATAAAGCAAACTTTTTAGCCCCTTTCTTATTCTGATAAATAAAAACTTGACGTTCCGACCCTTCTAACAATCCAGTTATATCGATCGAAAAAAACACATAACAATCTCCCATCCCGATTTCACAAAAAGAATCTTCAAAACTGATGCGCAATTTTGCCTTCTTCCCGCCTACCCGGCAATCATGCTCAATTATCACGCCCATTTCATAGTGTCGCCCAAAGTCATCATCCATTGTTCCATTGTATATTGTGTATTGGGTTCCATTTGCGGGGATCTCCCCTTCCCATACAGAAGTGATATTGTCATCGGGTCTAGAAATATTTTAAAGAATTTTTGGAAAAGTTGGGCTAGCTATACATACATGATATACTTCCATTCTTCTTCTACAAATTGAATAGAGTAATTATATACAGGAAATTCTTCTAGATAGCAAGATAGGTAGGTGTGGAAGTAGAAAATGTCCACATTTTCAGCGGAAATTTGGCATAATATGGCGATAAATAAGAAAGTGAACATGTTAGACAGAACTGGAGCTCAATCAGAAAATATATGTGTCCCACAGCGAATTTTATGACTAGGAGACTTCGAGAAGCGATAGGGGTCTAGACAGTCCCTCTCCATTTCACAGCAGTCCCTCTCAATTTCACAGCAGTCCCTCTCAATTTCACAGCAGTCCCTCTCCATTTCACAGCAGTCCCTCTTCATTTCACAGCAGTCCCTCTCAA
>LR548591.1:600000-782128 GCA_900536415.3 Caenorhabditis sp. 38 MB-2015
GGCTGATATGCCAGAAAAATAAGAAGATCAAATCGTTGAAAGCGTACAAAAAACATTTGCAAGAAAATGTGAAACAGATTATTTTGAAAGAAACAAGTGAAAGAGATGTGATGATCGAAAACAAGGATGTGATAATCAGAAATAAGGATGAAATGATAAAACAGTTATTAGAGGAAAATGAAAAACTGCAGAAAAAAGTATACACGTTTTTAGTAGATAATGAGAATCTACGAAGAAAAGTAGACACGTGAGTTCATCGAATAAAATATTGAAAAATAATTTTTGTTTTCAGAAATATGATTGAGCATGAAAAAGATATAAAATGTCTAGTGGATTACACTGTACAACTTCACAGAGAAATCAATACGTAAGTTTGCGAACAGTACCCAAACATTTTTGAAAATCAATTTTCAGGTTGCATGACATGGACGATGACCTGGGTGAAAAGTATAGCGACACTCTCGCAAAACTGAATAAGTTAAAAACGTGAGTTCTTTAAACTTTGTGTTTGAAAAAACAGCTGGTTCTAACCTAGTAACGAGGTCTCAAAATAGTATAACGGTCCTCAAATTTTTTTAAAAGGAAAAGTGGTCCAAAAAATAACTTGGCAAGGAAAATTTAAATGAAAATAGGGGTAAAAACATAAAAGAAGATTTCTAGTTGTGAGAAGGTCTGTTCGTTTATCACACATAGAATTCTAAAAACGTTTTTGACAATCGAGAGAATTTAGTTTAGGACCCTTATATTATTTCGGGACCCCTATACTAGGATAGAACCAAAACGTTAGTCGCCAAAAATCACCAACATCCTTCAAACATTGTTTTTGAAAAAATAGCGACTGATCTAAGCCCAAAACATACATTAATTTGAAAACACTCAATGTGTTTGTTCATTTCAGTGAGATGGCTTTGAGGAACAAAGAGATCAATGGATTGATCTATAGCAACGGAAGATTTCGATATGAACGCAATATGTAAGTTCAAAAAGAGAACTATGTACTATGCACCAGAAAACTCTTATGAGTTATGTAATAAGTGTTTTCTCTTACACCCATTAGAAGTATTTATTTTTTCCAGGTTCAAAGAGCAATTGGAAAAAGAACTAAAAGTCAAGAAGGAAAGTGAACGATATGTTGCACATTTGGAAAAGAATGTTAAGAAAATTCTGAAACAAGAGGTAGAAGACATCGTTGGCATAATAATGAAAGAGTTCAACAAGGTTTATGAAGATAGAATATCGGAATTGATGAAAATTATCCCACCACCTCACATTTTGGAGAAAATAAAAGTTGACAACAATATTAGGCCGATATGTTTCATAGAAGCCTCCATAGTGACAGAGAGGACCAATGATTCTGCTTTGCCGACACTACTACGACCTCGTATTTTGGAACAGCATCTGATTATCGACGATGAGAGGGTGATCTCTTCGGTAGAACTCACTCCTGAATCTCAAGGCTCGCCAGTATCGGATACAACTTCTTCAGATTCTGATTTTTTGCCAACTTGTGAAAATTATATTATGGAAACAATGATTGAAGTTGAAGAAAATGTTAAAACATCGAAATCATTGACCTCAACATCGGAGGATATGAATGTGGTAGGTTTTTTCTTAAATTTTCAAACAATTTTATTTTTCGTAGATGCCAATATCTTCGATGGAACTGACTCCAGAAGCTCAGAAATCGCCGGTATCGGGAACACTATCCTCGTTTTTTGACTCTTTGACAAGTTGTGACAACAGAACATCGTCGGCAGAAAAATCTATGATGGAAACAATTGTTGAAGTTGAAGCAAATGATGGAACATCGGAGTTATCGAATTCGACAGTGGAATCCAATGAGATTGATGAGGTTATGATATTTCTTCAATTCCCAAACAATTTCATAGTTTTGTAGGTTGCAAAAACAGAAGGTTCGTCAGTGATCAAACAGTTATATGATTCTGTTCGTCAGTTGGTTGAATGTAGTGATATGGAAGAAATTCCATCTTTAGACAGTCACTGTCAAAAAAGAACCAAAGAGCGACAAATAACTTCAAATCATCTGTGGAAAACACCGCCACTTCAAATATGTGAACAACAAATGATAGTTAACGATGAGAGACCTATGTCGTTAATGGAACTATCTCCAGTATCTGAAGATTTATCGGAATCGGAAACTTCGCCTCCAAATTTCGAATTGTTGACAACACTCAACAACAGAACATGGTCGACAAAAACTTCTGATATGGAAACAATTGTTGAAGCTGAAGAAAATGTCCAAAAATCGGAATCATCGACTTCAGCAGTGGAAGCCAATGAAATCAAAGAAGTAAAGTGTTTTCTTCAATTCCCAAATAATTATATATTTTTGTAGGTTGAAAATACAGAAGCATCGCCAGTGATCAAACAGTTCTATGATTCTGTTCGTCAGTTGGTTGATTTTAACATTACTAAGATGGATGAATCTTTGGATGGTCATTGTAAAAAAATAACTGCTCCACGACAAACAAATTCAAATCATCTGTGGAGAACACCACCAATTCATATTTGTGAGCAACACATGATCGTCGACGATAAGAAACCAATGTTTTCAATGGAACTATCTCCGGTCTCAGAAGATTTATCGGAATCGGAAACTGTGCCTCCAAATTTCGAATTATTGACAACACTCGACAACAGAACATGGTCGACAAAAACTTCTGATATGGAAACAATTGTTGAAGCTGAAGAAAATGTCCAAAAATCGGAATCATCGACTTCAGCAGTGGAAGCCAATGAAATCAAAGAAGTAAAGTGTTTTCTTCAATTCCCAAATAATTATATATTTTTGTAGGTTGAAAATACAGAAGCATCGTCAGTGATAAAACAGTTCTATGATTCTGTTCGTCAGTTGGTTGATTGTAGTAAAATGGAGGAATTTCCATCTTTGAATGGTCACTTTGAAAAAAGAACTGCTCCACTACAAACAGATTCAAATCATGTGTGGAGAACACCACAGATTCATATTTGTGAACAACAAATGATAGTTAACGATAAGAGACCGATGTCGTCGATGGAACTATCTTCGGTCTCAGAAGATTTGTCGGAATCAGAAATTGTGTCATCAGGATCCAACTTGTGGAGAACTTGTGAGAACAAAGCATTGTCAGAAACTTTTATTGTGGAAACAATTGTTGAAGAAAGTTCTGAAAAAACATCGAAGGCATTGTTTTCAACTATGGAACCAGCTACTTCATTCGATGAAATTAATAAGGTAATGTTTTTGTTTCTCATTCCCAAACAATGTTATTTTTTAGATACCAAATCACGGAGACACAGTAGTGACAGAACAGGTGGATGAATTAGGAACTCGACATTCGCCTCAATTTATCTTTTTCAATCTGAATGAATTTCCATCTTTGAATGGTAAAGTTGAAAAAACAACTCATAAACGACAAACAGATTCGAATAATCTGTGTAGTATACCACCACTTCATATTTGTCAGGAACAAATTATTGTCGGCGATAAAAGACCAATGTCTTCGATGGAACTATCTCCAGTCTCTGAAGATTTTCCGGAATCGGAAGCTGAAAGATCATCCGAATCATCGGTTTCAAACATGAACTCAGTGATTTCATCCAATGAAATTCATCAGGTAATTTTTTTTGTTTTGCATTCCAATTCCCAAACAATGTTATGGTTTTGTAGACGCAAAATGAGGGAACAGAACAGGTGGATGATATTGAAACTCCAAATGTACCTCAATCGATTTATTTCAACCTCAACAATATTGAGGAATTTCCGTCTTTGAATGGTAATTGTGAAAAAAGAACTCATCAACAACAAACAAATTCGAACCATGTTTGGGAGCAGCAAGTTATTGTCGATGATGAAACCCCAATGGTTTCGATGGGACTAACTCTAATCACTAAATATTTGCCGGAATCGGGAACAGCATTTTCATATTTCGACATATTGCCAACTCGTGAAAACAGAACAGAAAGTCCTACTATGGAAACAATTATTGAAGTCCAAGAGCATACTGATAAATCAGCTAATGTGATCAATGAGGTAAGTCTTTTTCTACAGTCCCCTAACAAATTTATGGTCTTGTAGGTTGAAAGTCCACAAGTCTCGTCCGTGACAGAGCAAATCATTCATACTACTCCTCGATTTACTGATTTCAATATGACCGATATAGAGGAGTTTCCATCTTTGAATGGTCACGAGGAAATAAATCAATCACAGCAGGGAAACTCAAACTATCAATGGAGAACATGTATTGCTAGATCCAAAAATAGTCAAACATGGCCAAATTAATGGAGGCGATAATATTGTTTTTTTAACCAGTAATAGAAACTTTTCAATTTCTACTCATGTTATATCTTACCTACATATGTAATAATTTTTTTTTGGTGCAATTTTTTTGCGGGACGTGTTTTTGTTTCCCAGTAATAATCATATGTTAATTTTCATAATTTAGTTTTGTTGAATACTATGTATTGCTTATTGTTAGGATCCTCATAATTATATCTACCTCATTATTTATATCAACGTTTTTCAAACAGAATTTAATAAAATATTTGAATTGTTACTTTCAAAAATGATCAACTACAATGTATCTGACATTTCAGTCGTATGATGTCCAATGTTCCTATTCATTCTTATCTTTCATCATAAAACTTTGATTTTCAGTCATATCTAATACATTGCTGTCAAAGGATATTTTATTTTTGGTTTATAATCATCGTATATATATGATAACAATTAACCGGGCAAAAATTGACAAGCTAATAATAATGGCACAAAGAAGTGTTCTTTTTACTGATTGTGAGAAGAACACAAAAAAAGAAAAATATAGTCGCAGACGGAAAAAGGGTAACCTTTGTAACAGGAAAATCGTTCGAGAAGGGGCGATGTTTTTCGTGTTTTGTGTGTGGTCTTATCGATATCGGTTGATTTTTTGGAAAAGTGCTGGAAGGTTTATCATTGTTATTTTCTGTTTCATCTTTGACATAGTTCAAAGAGAGATTGTTTATTTTTTCAAAAATATTTTTCTTTCAATCAAATCCAATAACTCGAGCAGAGGTTCTTGTATTTAAAAATACTATTTTCAGTCTTGAGAAGTTGGAAGGTTTTCAATATGGATGACCACCAAAACATATCTGTGTGAGTTTTTTTTTTAATTTTTTTCTAGTAGCAATGTCCTAAACTTTCTGAGCACTGAGTTTAGAACTACAGTAGTCTACCGGCATATTCCTTGGAGTGTGAAAAACTTCAGGTTTGGTTCGTATTTTGACTCAATATCCGCTGGTTTCAACGACTTCTTCACCCAGAGAATTTGGATTTTTCTGGGGACTATTTTCTCAAGCGGATATATTGAGGACAGCAGGGAGAAAGACAGGAAAATCAAATCTTTGAATGAGTAAGAGAATAGGTTCCAAACACTCATCGGTCCATATTCCAGAAAAATAGTTGCAAAGGATGAAAAGATTCGTGAATTAGAAGAATTCAATGAAAAACTTCAAAACGATGTGACTGAGTGAGTTTGAAAAAACGGAATGAAAACACAAAAAAAACAAAAATTATACAGGAAGATTGCTGATAAAGATCGAATGATCAATTTGCTAGCAGACTATGTCGAAGAACTCAGAGAGTATGTTTGCAAATGGAACTCAAATAAAAAACGATTTTTCAGGAAGTCTCGCACGGATGAATTGAGAAATGAGCTTCACTCGGAGAATATTGAAACATTGAGAAGGTGAGTTACGTAGACGGTTCCTATGCACCTGATGAATGAGTTTTTTTTTTTTTTTAAATTAAAAAGTCAAAACCAATTTCAGGGAAAACGCACGATTGGAAAGTGATATGAATAGGATGGTGGAAGATAGAAGAGAAGTAGAAAACCAACGGTAGTGCAAGAAATTTAGTGCAAAATTTAGAAAATTTAGTAGTGCAAGAAATTGCTCGAGTCTGGCTCTCTTTGTTCAGACGTAAGACGAAATTTTTTTTTTAAGTTCCAGGGAGAATGCACGTTTGGAAAATGATATTATTGAACATAGAAGATCACTAGAAAGACAAAGGTGAGTAGTGCAACTGTCACTGAGAAATGAACTGATCTCAAGGATGACAATCAAAGAGGAATGTCAACTAAAGAGTGATTTTTTTGCTTAACTTTTCATAATATTTGGTTTTTTCCAGTTTTATGCGGAGAATGTTTGAAGCAGCGAAAGAATTCGATACAAATGTCAGAAGAACTGCGGAACAAAGAGAGAACAACGTTGAAAGGGTTCCGGATTTCTAACTATTCTGATTTTGTAATTTTCTAACATGTTTTTTTGAAAGTAAAGAGTAGAATAAAAAAATATAAACTGTAGAACCCCATGTTTTTTCGGCCGGAATAGATAAAACCAAATGATGCGTATTCTGAAAATGATGTTTCTTTTAAAACTTGCTCATAACCAGATATATTTTCATTTGATTGTGCTCATTGTCTATTGAGCAAAAGGTGAACTGCCGGAACATTTTTTTGATCAAGACGTGAAGTTAAAAGTTTTACGGAGTGGCAGATGTCTCATACTATTTATGAGTTTGTAAAATTGTGGTGTTTATTCAAGCATTAATATTGAGTAACTTCAAAAGACAGTAATATATGCCTTCCCGAGATTTTTCTTTAAAGATAGCGTGGTACTGGTGAGGTGTTGTAATGAGGATGGTCACCTCATTAGACTCTGTAAAGAGCAATTTCATTCAAAATTATATCAAGTTGGGAATCTGTGGTTTTTGACGCACTATGAAACTAGAACCCTTGAATTTATTGATATCCGAAACGAGTGCCACGGGTGACACGAGAACGCCGGATAGTTTTGTTTCTATGGTTGAAGCTCATGTATCCAAAAAAGTTTTTACAAACTTTCGATGTTTTCTTGGACCTCGCCCATGTCTTATTTACATATGTAAAATAACTTTTGTTCTGGTAATTCGCGGTCATATGTCTGTTTCTGCGTTTCACCCACGTCTTGGACACTCTTTGATATGTTTTCCATTTTATCCCTTATGTATGCGCGTTTTTACGGAAGTTGACGGGTTCGTGAATAACGAGTGCGCGTATGGTATTAGGTTGTATAGAAAGAAACCAGCGTTGTACTTTTTTTCTTTTTTCTTTGGTGATTGAGGGCTTTGCTTAAGTCATCCATTCTTTCCGTGAACTTTGACGACGAGTGGTCAATAATGATGGAGAATACATTTTGGATTGAAATTTTGTAATTTTAATTTTATAATAACATTCATATTTGGTTAATACGCTGGTCTCTTTCTATACAACCTAATATAATTTCGTAAAAAGAGTTACAACCTTCATAGGTTTCTCTAAAAACATGTTCAGTAAAAAAACTATTCGATTTATATTACATCAGAAATATCCAATTATATTGGTACTGGAAGGGGAATCCGTGGGTTTGATCCAAACTTAAGTTGGTCTTGTAGGATATTAAATTTTTCAAATGTTAATGTTATTAGCTTAGTTTCATAGAATTCTATCCCGTTGTTTTATTCATGATATCCAGAGAAACAAGTCTTGCAAGCAATTACGAATCTTCTTGTCTATTCCATAATAGCTCAGTTACACATAACTTTGTTGCTATACCAAGAAAAAAAGAACGTTTATAGATTTAGCAGATATGGGAAACTATACATATGCTCCAATCACGCTCTCCCTCTATCTCTCTCACCTATTCTTCGTTGTTCGAACCTGATGTGTGGCTTATTATGACTACTCGTCATTAGCATTGCCATTCACGTTACTATTTATTTATGATCATTTAATTTTATTTTTAAATTTTTCTCTTTCACTTTTCATTGATATGTTTTTAAAGAAATTTCACTCATTGTTATTAGCCATAAAATAAAAAAAATAATTTCAGAGATATCAATCATTTTGTATCCGAGATGACCAAGACAATGCAAGAGAAAAATGATTGTACCATCCCATCACAATTTCGCAACAAAGAGCACATAAAGGATTCAGTTGATAATTTCAGCCGTGACAGGACCATTGAAAGATTGAAAATGAAAGTTGAAAAGTGGAAAACCGAAGAAAACATAAGAATAATGAAGGGAAAACCGACAAATGAGCGAGTAGAGATAATGAGAATAAAATATATGGAATATTTGGTCAAGAAACATGACAAAACATATGTTCCCCTGAAATTGGTACGAAAAAATATGGTGCAAATCCCGAAAATTGACTCAAATTGGTATCCCGACATAACAGAGAAAATGGATACTCTCGTGCTGGCGGATCGTCGACCGCCACAATAAAAAACCTGCCTCTTTGATAACGCCTTAGCATAATTTGTCGAATATATTTCAATAACTTCAATAAATAGTTTCATTATTCAATATCATCTAATGTGTTTGTGTTTACATGAAAAGTAAGTTTAGGATCAAGTTATTCTATGCCTAATTCAATTCCTGAATAAGATATTTATTGATTTATCAATGTAGAGAAGAAAAGAAATAGGGTAAAGAGAATTGGTGATCAACTCAAAAAGTACCTTTCAAAAGGTATCGAAACAAAAAAGGATTTTTCACGGAAAACCCCAGAAGAAACCCAATAAAATGACCATTCGTGTGAAGTATGTCAAGTTTCGGAATCTGGAAAGAAGTCATATGAAACTGATGGGTGAAACGGGATAGACACAAATAATTAATCTTCAAATATAACTAACAGTTATTCATTGTTTGAAACGTATTATCGCAGGTTGGCCACTCGCTATGTTTTGTGTGTGTGTGAGCTGTTTGTTCGTCTTCCTATCTCAATTTTTTTTTCGAAACTCCAATTAAAACTGTTTTTCCATATCTTATTTCTGTGTATTCATGTTTATTAATAAAGAAAGTATAAAATAAATAACTTGAATATGGAAACCCCTTTTTTGTTCGTAAACTTTGGGCGAAAAATACATGTTCACCCTATTTCGCCAGTGTCAGTGCCACACATTTCATGTCTCTTGCGTAAAATGTGCTCGCACCTTCCTTAGCACTCATAATACTCTAACAAGCAAGCAAAGGAAATGAAAAATAACATTTAATTTTGAATCAAATTTTGCGTACTCTATCCGGGGTTTTCTCACAGATTACAGAAATAGACTGTTAGATTTAAAAAAAAAACTTGTTAATTTTTTTTTCCAATTCTCTCATTCAATAATGTATCATTACAGCTGCTGTACCTACAAAAATAATGACGGCGATGCTCAACAGTCGAACACACCTGACTTGTTAATGACGCAACGAATAAACTTTTTCGGTGGACAGGTGTAACAAACTACAGGGTGTTTCATAATTAGTGTTACCTACGGCAAGCGTTATATCTTCAGACAGAGAGGGCCAAATATAGCCAGAATTAGCAGTAAACTATTTGAACGTTACTAGAACGTAAATCAATACATATTTATCGAATATAATTTTTCGCTCGAGAGTGACGGTTCTCAGAAAAAAAGTTTCAAATTGTCGGAGGCACGAATGTTTTTCGGACCCAAATCGTCAGAACCGTTGAGTAGGAATTTCTCAAATGCAAAAAAGTTGTGTAGGTTATGTGCATAGACCTTCTGGGTAAAATACTAGAACATTGGAAACTCCATTGAGTACAAATCCGGGCTCGGCAACAGGCATTTCGAAGGTGTGGTTGATGCAGAAAATCTGTCTTCCAAACAACTTTTTCTCTTTTTATCTTCAAACAATCAATTTTCGCCTTGTTGGCAAGTACTGAAATTTTTCAAACGTTTTTTAGATTTGAATGAACACAAATTTCACAGAAAAGTGCCAGTTGCAAATATTTTTATCGGTTTTGACACCAAAAAAAAAACAAAAAATAGCCTTTTTCATTATCTCAACCAAAATCCTCACAGAAAATGAATGAGGCATGTTTTAACGAATTTTCGTGTGCGAACAGCCACTATGATTATTTCTCAAAAAGTTCCGATGGTTTTGTCGAATCTTGTTTGCCCATCTAGGAGAAATCTTTATTGAAATGAAAGATCCGTGAAGTGCGTGCCACGACAAAATGTGTTCGCATTGATCATTGTGAGAGTCGTTTTAAGATACTTTGACCATTTTTCAATGTCGATTTTATCAGTTGAAGACATTTTGAAAACTTTCTCACTTTGGAAAGTGATTATGCAGTTCAAATTTTGTGTTCTAACTGTGCCTAAACTTTAGTATTTAACGTTGTAATGACGTTCTGATTATAGTGCGTCATGAAATCCCCGCTACAGCGGTCTGAAAACTAAAAATCATGACTTGAAACTTTCTAGGCAAGTTAATTATGACCTAAACAATGGGGGAAAAAAATTAAACGGTTACTTTTTGCTCCCGAGGTTCGTAATTCTCAAGGTAAATTAGGTAACACTATTTATGAAACACCCTGTACTATCTCCTCCGGAGATCATTATAAATGCTAGCACCTGGCAACTCCTATTTGTATGTTAGTGAGATCTTGTTTTTTTATTGTTATATTTTACTTCATATTAATATCTTGGGAGTTGTGTGGATCGCTGTATAGGTGAAATTGATTCAGTCATTGAATATTTTCTCACAGGTAATTTAATATAAATAAAAGGTAGAGTCCAAATTGGTTATGCCATAAATTCATAAGAATATTTGTAATTTCGATACTTGTTCTCATCATTTTCAGACAGTTCAAGAGATACTTTTGTAACAAGGCAGGTTATCACCATAGCCTGCAAATCGACCTAAATTTTATTTATGAAAAGGTCCACAGTTGGCCACTGTTGTGAACATGTTTAATTGGCGAAAAATCTGGTCTCTGGTGCGCCGATGCATGTAAAAAAGCTATATTTTCAAAATTATGACCAAAATTAATTTTTACACATCCGATCATCCGATATAGAAAAGTCAATTTTCTACCCTTGGAATTAAAAAGCATTCTTTCGCCTCCACTTCACACAATTTGTCATACTTTTTCACATATCATATGAACGAATAAAATGTCTTAAATTGGTAGTTTTTAATATACAATTTACTCAACTCGCCCAACCCACACAAAAACATTTTTTCTTTGTTATTCTTTAAACGGACAAAAATCTGGAACTGGATTAAATAAGTAGGAAATCCATCAAAAAAATGTTTTTTGAAAAGATAATTGGGGTGGTCAAAAAAGACCAATTGATATCACTTAATCAGTCAAAAAACCTTGTAAGTCCACTTTTTCACACTTTTTAAAGAAACTTTTGTCATTCCTCACAATTCCCTCTTTTTCCTACATGGGTGTAAACAAAAGTATATAAACAATTTGCCCTTTGAGAAAAAGAAAAGTTTACCACCTTTTACAACGGCTTCGCAGAGTAATGAATTATGAGATGGAGCATAAATAAAATAGTTTGCCGACATTGTCGGCATATGTGTCAAACCACTGTTTTATTTCTCAACTGTTTATTTCCTCGCGAATGCGAACGCTTTTTTTTCTTTTTCCAAATTCTTTTTCTATTTTTTTTTCTAATTTTCTATTGTATCAAAACGAACATTATAACTCCGTTTTATATAAAGTATATCTAACAAGCCAGGTGATTGGACGCGTTCTATCGATACCGTACATATGTATAGACCTTTTTTGAATAGCTTCATTAGTGATTAACGATCTGAACAAGTTGAACAAATTTATGTGGCTCCGCAGATGTGTCAAACTAAGGTCTCATTAAATTACTATTCATTCATTCATTCACAAATGTTCAAGTTTGCATTTTTTTTTTGAATATTATGAGTTTGTATCTTGGTTTTTTTTTCCAATGACTTACCGATATATTCATGTCGCTGTGTGTTTTTTTGTCATCTCTGTTATTCGATCATTTATTTTTTGAACCCTTTTAAATTTTCACCACCTTGTTAGCTCTTTAAAAAAAAAGAACCTTTTTTCCAGGCTTGTTATTCAAAAAGTGTAAATGGATCTGGAAAGGAAAGAACGGGATTCAATTGTGCAAGAAGCGGGATGTACGTTTGCAGGACTCGCAAAAATGATCCGAGAAATGAGAAAGTAATAAGATAATTTTGATAATGATTAACAATATTAACATTGATTTCAGAAAAATGGGTGAAATGAAACGACAACTGGATGCAAAAAGTCAGGAAGTGATTTGGTTGTCAATGAAAAATCAAGATCTCCAAAGTGAACTTGATCAGTAAGTATGCCTAAAGCTCTACAAAACCTCAAAAAAATTTTTCAGGTTGAAGAAACTGGATGAAAAAAGGACTGAAATATATTGCAAGACTGGCAAAGATTTGGTAAAGTGAGTTTTTTTTTTTTGAAATACCTAACTTTCTCAGCTTCATGAAACTTAGTTGGATTTTCATTTTTGTACATTTCTTGTTTTTGTACGATTTATTTTTTAAACTAAAAGTTTTGAGAAACAGCCAAATTTGGCATTTTGTGCGATTCGATAGTCGATTCATTGACCAATAGAGCTTGGTTTTCTATACAAGATCAAGACAGCTTTCATTTTTTAAAGTCACATTTCATGCTCCAAAAAAAAAGATTATACGCTATCAGTCAAAAAATATTGTAATTTTTCACATCACTTTTTACAGTTCTAAAAAGATTGTGGATCAGCTCAATGAAAAGATAAAGAAATTGGAAGCCGAGAAGAGCGAAGAAGAAATTCGAAAAAGAGGCGTTACTCAACGCAGACAGAACCTTGAAGAAGGTATCGAAAACATATTTCGAGACACCATGCCCGCTCTCCCACCACCCCATGTTCTTGAGAAACTGGTTTTCAAAATTCATCAGAGTTTGGTTTATATCCTGGAATTGCCAGAGGATCAAGGATCATCTGGTGGAACATGTTCTAAGGTAGTTTTTTTTTCATTTCAAAATTTCAAAACTGCTTTTTAAGATCCAGAAAAATCCAAATCCAATTGTACTGAAAAGGGATAATTATGTTGCTCCATCGTCTTCTGAAACATCAACTGACATCACTTCACCGCCACATATTTTGAAGCAGAAAGTTATCAATGCTCACCAGAACTTGTCTGCTATTCAACAAGTCCCAGATGGTCAAGGATTCAGTAGAAACGATACCCAGGTAGTTTTTTGAACTCTAACACATTACCAATTTCTCAATTTCTAAGGACCAGGAAAATGTCATTTCAGTTGGGCCAGAAACTAATTATTCTGCTGCTCCATCGTCTTCTAAAGTTTCTACTGTTCACATAAAGAAGTATGTTCCTACACAACCTCGAATTTTAAAGCAAATGATGTCCAACGTCCAGCAAAACTTGTCTCCGATTCAACAAGTCCCATATTGGCAAGGAGTCTGTGAAAACAATAGCCAGGTATTTTGTTGCATTTCGATAAATGAAAAATGTACAATTTTATAGGAGCAGCAAACTCGCATTTCAGTTGGACCAATAGAAAATAATGATTGTGCTCCATCGTCTTCACAAGTATCCCCTGTTCACATTCATGATCTGGAGGAATTCCCACATTTGTGAATATGATCTTCATTTTTTCCAGAATTACAATTTGATTTTAATATTAAGTGAAAACATTATTTGCTGTTTTTTTTTTTACTTTTTACATTTTTCAACTGGTATATTTTGAGAAATTATGTGTGTTTCTTCGTCATTGTGTAATTTCTCGTAATTCTATCCCGAATATTGTCCATGTTTGCTTTTTATATTTTTTCTCACTCATTTACTGATATATTTATAGGCATCGTTTTCTTCTCTAAGCATGCTTGTATTTTTTGCTTTTACTTGTCTATATTTTCACTTTGTTCTCATTTTGCTTCAAAATTTGTTATTCTGATTTTTCAAATGTATTTTTTGTTCGAATTTTTCTGAATCCTAATGAATATTTAACCTATGAACATTTTAATACAGTTTGAAATGAAACAAAACTAATAATTAAAGGTTTTACTTTTTTGACGACTTATACATATGTATTTTGATAGTTTTTCCAGGTGTGTTTTGTCTAGCACAATTCTCAATATTTGCTACTATTCAATGGTTTTTCATTTCGCTAGGGACTTTCTAAGCATGAAAATTATAAATATCGACCGATTTCCAATATATTTTTTTCTCTAGACTATGAACAAGAGAGCTGGCGAAAATGTGCCGGCTTCAAGAAGTCTCCATGTCCGAATAACAACATGGCAGTTGGGTTGCATAGGAGGCTAGGTGGAGGAGACCTTAGGGTCCACTCTCTTTTATATTGTGTTTCACTTATTTATAATATGTTCATGTAATGTTTTTATCTTATATCTTTTATTCTTTATATATAATAAATCCTATCTTAAGAAATAAAACTAGAATATAGTTAAGACTCAAAATCAATAAGATATACGCGAACTCCCCTTTAAGAACCATGGGGGTTGAGGCGTATAACACTCTAATGGTATGAGAAAATGTATGTGTTTCTTCATTAATATGATTTTTTTTCCCGCGTTCTATCCCGAGTATTGTCCATATTTGCTTTCTTTGGACTTTTTATATTTTTTCCCACTCTTTTTCTGATATATTTATAAGAATCGTTTTTTTCGCCAAATATTGTTTGTATTTTCTAACTTTTACTTGTCTATATTTTCACTTTGTTCTGATTTTATTGCTTCAAAATTTGTTAATTCTATTTCTCGAATGCGTGTGTTTGTTCAAACTCTTCTGAATCTCAATGAATATTCAACCTAGGAACATTTTAGTACATAAAAAGTTACCTTATAATTTAGCACAATACCCCATATTTGTTGGATTTATCTAGTTTTTCGAATAATATTTTCAGTGTGAACTTTAAGAGCTGAAATTGTTCAATAAGGACACGGTTTTGCAAAAATTTAAAAATTTGCACAATGGTGTAAGTGTCGTCAAAAAACCCAGATTTTTACCTCATCCCGAGTTTCTTGTGTTTCTTATGTGATGATCCACAATAAAAACCACACAAACATATACGTATGCACGCCACTAATCTTGTAATTATTATGTTAGAACAGACAGACATACACTCCAATTTTGAGGAAAAGAAAGAGCGTCACCCTGGTTACTATCCTTTCACACCTCTTTCATTTATCTCTTTCGATTTTTTATATCTGCTCAACTCTGATAATGGCTCAAAACTTCGAAAATAAAGAAAACGTGAGTTTGAATATTCTTTTTTCAAATGTAATCGTAGCAAAGTTTTTTTTTTTATAAACAAGTGTTATTTATTAATAGGCATAAGGTATGAAAATATATATTTCTTAAATATATTAAATTTTCATATAAATTTCCAGTGAAAATGAAATTTATCGTGCCAATCGGGAGGTGTAAGGTGTAACATTTTTGAGAGACAGTTTCAAACTTTTTGAATATTTTATCAATCAGAAAATTTGACATATTTTTTTTGGGCTTGCTCTTCAATGTCTTCGAACAAGGAAAACGGGGAAATGGCGAAGATGATTGAAACATTGAAACGGTAAGAAAAAAATATCAACACACCAAGGAGACATTGATTTATTTCAGCCAAGTCGATAAAATGGAGCAACAACTAATTGAAAAAGACATGGAAATAAACTGGTTGGTAACTCGAAACGAAGATCTTGAGAGCGAAATTAATGAGTAAGTTTGACCAAACAACTACATAACCTTTAAAAAAATGGTTTCAGGATGAAGAAACTCCACGGCAGACGGACTGAAATATTTTTCAATGCTGTCAATGGTTTGGCAAGGTGAGTATACATAGTAGAACGAACAAATCTTAGTCCACAACTTCCTCAGCTGGCAAAATTTCCAGATAATTAGCGTAATGAGTTCTAGGAAAATTTACAAAAATTTCAAAAACAATTGAGAATCTCTGAGAGAGTAGCTGAAAAGCCTCGTGAGAAGGTTCAAATAAGCTCGACAGAAAACTAGTAATAAAATCATATAGACTTACATTTGGCTTTGTTTTGATCTCTTGTCGAGTTCAAAAAATTCATGAGGAATTTTTTTTTCTTAACTTTAACAGCAACTACTACACGAAAACCAGCAGAAAAAATACTTGTCATTTTTAAAGTATCAAAACTATACTCAAAAATCCCAAACCATCGTTAACTCCCTGTCAAACTCTAGAGATCATGATGACGTCATTTTTGTTTATTTCATTTTATTGATCTCGTATCGAGCTTTACGAGCTCGCCAGGAGCTCGTCTTTAGTGTCGAATTTGAGAGAAAGTCTACTTCTGTTTGTTTTTGACGTCGACGTCCTAGCGAGATCTCCAGCGAGTGTCTGACAATGAGCTATTACACACATAAGAATTTACTGTTATGGATATCGTATATATATGACACATAAAGAACATCAGATTGTTCTATTCGACGCATCTTATATCTTTTTTTCAGCTCTAAAAAGATCGTGGAACAGCTCAATGAAGAAGTAAAGCAGTTGAGAGCCGAGAAAAATAAAGAAGCAATTGAGAAGAGGCATGAAGCTCAACGCAGACAGAAATTTGAGCAAAATTCTAAACAAAAGTTTTTGAATGCTGGTGAAAAAATTATCAAGAACATTTTCGAAGCCGACATGGCTCTTCCTCCACCACCTCATATTATGGAAAAAATAATCGCCAAAATTCATCGAGCTTTCTCTCCTCTTCCACTAATCTGGAGAGATGAATCTAGTGGAAGCGATATTCAGGTAATTGTTGTTGCATTTCAACACGTAAAACATATTCAATTTTCAGGAACAGGAAAGTCGTGAATCAGAAGAAACGACGGATGATTGTTCTGTTCCGTCTTCTTCACTAATGTCCCCTGTTCAAATCAAGATGTCTATTCCTCCACCACCTCACATTCTGGAGCAAATAATTGCCAACACCGATCCAGCCTTCTTATCTATGCAAACAAGTCCAGAAAAACAAGAATCCAGCCAGGTACGTCGATAAAAATTAAGCACGTAAAAACCGTAGCACTTTTATAGGACCAGAAGAATAGTAGCCCGGCTAGACCAGCAGAATACCCTGATTCACATCGATCGTCTTCTCAAGTATCTCCTGTTGACGTCGGTGATTATCTGTTTGTGTGAAAGTGAACTCGATTCATCTCCGATCAACCTATGTGATTCCAAACGCGTTTTTCTTTGATCGTAGTATACTGCGTGAAAACCAAAGTGATATTTTTCTTTGAGTATGTACTTTTTTTGTCTCACTACTTATATATTTTGAAAATTATATTTATTTGTTTTTGTCCAATATACTCTGTATTCTCCTGTTTTTGATTAACGTATTTTTTCACATAATTCCGCTATCATTCCTCTAAATATTTTTCCCGCCCAGTCTTTTTCAAAGTTTCAACAAATACTCCATTTTTACTGTTCATTCTGATATTGTAGAAACAGAATATCACAAAATGAAATGAGCAATAAATCTTCTCCTCCGAGAGTAGAAAATGAAAAGTAACAACGCAGTTCTGTTTTTTGATGTGTTTGATAAAGTTTTGGTCGAATCTGATGTCGTTTCGGCTTTTTCCAATCGAATTACATCGTTATATTCAAACTACGAGGTAAAAGAATTTCAGAACCGTACAAAATAAACTAACAATCCACGTCTCGAAGTTGAACTTGACACCATTCGCTTAACCACTACACTAACAACATCCCGAAAAAAGTCTTTCTCCTTCATGTCGAACCGATCGATGAAAATTTCGAAAATTTGACGATTTCATATGTTGAAAAAAAGTTGTTTATTTTGTTTATTTTTACGAAATTTTTCATCATTCTAGCTACAAAATGCTCTTTTAACCAACTTTTTTCGTCCAGTCTGAGCAAAGTCATGATTTTTTGAACAAGAAACAAAATGTTTTTCGAAAAAATCGAAAAACCCGAATTTCTCCAAAACGAATTCTTAGTGGAAAGAGTTCATCAAGGGATTTTTTAACCCCACTAGGTACTTCACGTTCCACATAGTCTCAATTTTTCAGGGGGAACATTGAAAACCTTTTCTTGTGAGTCAGTTTAAGTGTTGGATCATCAAATAGTTCCCAACGAACATACCCAAATACCAGCTTCTTAGGTAGAATTTTGCCAGAACTCCAGATGAATTATATAAGCTCTTTATCATATTTTGAATGGAAGCGCCCATCTTTACAATTAACCTGTTTTTTTTTCATTCTATGTTTGGTATTACTCGTCAACTAATAAAGTTTTGTAGTTTTTGTTTTTTAATTATTCTTTACCCTAATTTGGACGAGAGTCCTCATCTCAACCTACAACTCTTTCACTGTTCAACAAATTATATAATATTATAATTAAATTTTATTATTCCCTATTTTTCAGTATTCGTCAACAGTTCCGAAAAACTCAATTTCGTAATACAACGATTAACGTGAGAAGAAAAACAAAAATAGCCTAGAAATTTCGAAAATTCATAAATCGATTTTTGTTTGGCTCGTGATGGAATATCGTTCATTCGAGGAAACAATGACTCATTCCAATGGGTTCCAATTTTTATTCTTCTTTTTCCTCATTCTTTTTCATTTTTTCTTTCATGGATGGTTTGCGAGCTCGCCGATTCAACTTTTTCTTGAAATTTGTACAGTTATGTATAGTGTTTGACCTCCTGATCATCATGATATATTTTTTATCCACTGGAAATTTTTGTGAAAAAGTTATACCTTTGAATTTTCATTTCTATCGCAAGAAACTTTTTCGATCTATCCGACGAAATTGTGAGTAACGATGAGAAAATCAGACATTTGTAGATCGAAGTGATAGAAATAGGAAATTGGTATGGAGATCAAAGCAACTTTGATATTTCATAACTTTTTTCGCAAAATTTTCTGGAAAATCATGATGATCAGAAAGTCGAACTCTATAAGTGCACAATTTTATTTGGAGAAAAGTAGAGTTGGGGAGCACGCAAACCTTTTTTGTAAATATCTTACTAAATCATAATGAACATTATAATACCATTTTAAAGCAAGGACGTGAAACGCGCTCTATTGATAATCCTACTCAAATGATCCATTCACAGTCAATGTGCTAAATGTGAATATTCTTCTTCTTTTTCTTTTTCTTACCGATTTTCAGAAAAGTGTGTAATATTAATCAGATTCCCTACCACATTTTTGAAAAGCTTCATCATGTTAACTAATTTGTGCAATTCCGCATATGCGTCAAATTACGGTTTAATTCACATACTATTCATCTATTCAAGAATGTAGAGAAAACACTGTGTTTCTTGGTTTTCTCTTTGCAATGACTCACCGATATATTCATGTCGTTGTGTCTTTTTTTCATCTCTGTTATTCGATCGTTCATTTTTTTCAACTTGAGCTATTTTTTCCATAGTTATCTGAAAACGTTCTTGAAAAAAAAGAAAACCTTTTCCAGACTTGCTATTCAAAAAGTGAAAATGTCTTCAAAGATGGAACTCGTGGAAACGATCCAAAAATTACAAAAGTAAGAAGATAACTTTAATAAAAATTAGTAACAACATTTCTCGGGGAAAAATCGGCAAGCTTGCGACAGTTTGTCGCAAACTTGCGACATTCGGCTGTCGCAAGGCTTGCGGTGTTCTTGCGCCAATAGTCGCAAGCTTTGCGACATCTAGCAGCAAAACTACTGCACGGCTTGCGACACCCTTGCGCCAGAAAAAATGTGTTGCAAGTTTGCGACAAACTGCCGCAAGCTTGCGACAAGGGAAAAGCCTCGCGACACGCTTGCCGTTTTTTTCCCCGAGTTATTCCAGAAAAATCGGTGAAATGAAACGACAATTGGATGCAAAAAATCAGGAAATGATTTGGTTGTCAATGAAAAATCAAGATCTCCAAAATGAACTTGATCAGTAAGTTTGTCTAAAGCACTACAAAACCTCGAAAAATGCTTTCAGGTTGAAGAAACTGGATGAAAAAAGGACTGAAATATATTGCAAGAATGGCAAAGATTTGGTAAAGTGAGTGTGGTAGACCACAACTTCGAAAAATCCGGATAATTAGGCCAAATTTTCCCAATTTCAAAAAAAAATTATGAAATATATCTGATACATTCATAGAAAACACCAGATTTTTCTATTCACCACATCTGAAGCCATTTTCAGGGCTGACGAGATCGTAGAGCAACTCAAAAAAGAAGTGAAGAAGTTGACAGTCGAGAAGAATGAAGCAGCAATTCAGAAGAGGAATGAAATTCTATGCAGACACAAATTTGAGCGAAATTCAAGAGAAAAGTTTGTGAAGTCTGGTGTAAAAATAATCACTCGCATCTTCGAAACCAACATGGCTCTTCCCCCACCACCTCATATTATGGAAAAAATAATTGCCAAAATTTATAGATCTTTCTATTCTCTTCAACTAGTCTGGAGAGATGAATCTAGTGGAAGCGATATTCAGGTAATTTGTTGCACTTCAACACGTTAATTGGAACGAGATAAAAAAGTGAAAATTTATAGGAGCAAATTCATAACTCACTTGGACAAGCAAAATTTGGTGGTATTTCTTCATCGTCTTCTCAAGAACCCGTTGTTCATTTTGATGATATGGAAGAGGTTCAATCTTCATGGACTCCATTAATTGTAGCTATTCTTTTCACCATTGGATTGCTTGTTGCTTATCTTTATATTGCACATACCTATTACATTAAATAATCAAAACTTTTGAGTTTTCTTCTTTTTACTTACCTTCACTTGGCAATGTTTGTTCTTATGAATTTTTAATAATGTTTTTTTGCCAAATATTGCTTGTATTTTCTTGCTTTCACTTGACTATGTTTTCACTTTGTTCTGATTTTATTGCTCCAAAATATGTCGATTCTTCTTATATGCCTATTTTTATCTCGCCGAATCCTAATAAATACTCGTCCTATAAAAGTGCAATTTGAATTGAAATCTATCTAAACCAAGAGGTAACACAGACACTTGTAGATCAAAATAAATAGAACTTAACCGAGTGACCAACATCTACATATACCGCGTTTTTTGAAATGCCAATAAAGTCCATGAGAATGCGGGTGGCAGGTTATTGATTAATTTTTACATTTTGAGCCATGTTAACTGTGCTCGAAAAGCCAGCTCACAATTTTAACTAAAAAACTCAGTTTTTTCATGAAATGGACGGTCCTAATTATTAGGTTGTTCAGAAAGAAATGTCCGTTTGACCCAAAACGAAATTTATTGTAAAAAAAATATTACAACACTTTAATCAGAAATATATTTGCCATTATTATCGACCACTTTTCGCCAACGTCCACCGAGAGAAGGGATGCCTTTCGCAAAGAACTCGGCCGACTGCGACTGGAAACCTAAATTTCAAACGGTCATTTCTTTCTGAACAACCTAATAATTGTCAAAAAACAAAAAACTACAAAAAAAAACAAAACCCATTGACTGTCCTTTTTCTGTAGAGCCTATAAATGTTCAAAGTCAAGTTTAGGGTTTGAGAGCCCGATAGTTCGTATTTTTCGCTCAAGTGCTAGCTTTTTTTGCTCACTCGGATGGGACCGGCCAGACACAACAAAAACCACACAAAAAATAGTAGGTCACTGTGAGCGCAGACAAACAAACACCACATCTTGTGTGAAAAAAGACAGCGTCACCACGCTACTTTTTTCTCAGTGTTTGGTTTATCTGGCGGTTTTTTATTTTTATTTTTTTAATTTCCAGAAATGGCCCAAAACATTGCAAATGAAGAGAAAGTGAGTTTGAGTCCAGTTTATAAATTAACGCGCAAGTTTATTCAGGTGTTCGAACATTTCCTCAAGTTGCCAAAACATTTACGAATGATCGTCAACAATAAAATGAGACCAGATGACAGGTACTTTAATTATAACTTTTGACCTATGCATATACCAATTTTCAATTATTACAGATGTCGATTTACACGATGTTCGAAGTTGTGTAATGAAGAAACAAAAGCTTCGAAAAACTATATTTATCAGTTAGATGTTGCTTGTTGGTTGAATGATTATATAAGAATCACAATTTTACACGGAAACCACGAACTTGGTGGCATCGATAGACAAGGCTTCCGTATAAGTTTCTTTGAAGCATCCGGAAAAAAATTTAAAAATTAGTAAGTAATTTAAAAAATATTTATAGTAGTGTAAGTGTAATTGGTTTTCAGCTATAGCCTGGCGCACGATGTAACATTGTGGGATATTGAGTTGAATCAGTCAACAAATCTAGTTCAAAGTGCAATTGATGAAGTGAGAAAAAGAATGAAGATTTATCAAAATTCAGTCAAAAAACTGAAATTTGACAGTGTGACATTGAGGGGCAACAAGAATTTGTTCAAAGATGTTAATTTTGGGATTGAGAGTTTGAACAATCTCGAACAACTTGATGTATTGGGTGATATCGATGTTTTGCAATTCCTCACAAAATTACGAAAACCTTTGAATAAACTACATATTGATGGAGAACTGAATAGTGAGCTGCTAGATTGCAAACAGGTTTGTCAGATTTTTCAAAAACATATCGAGCAAGTTTTCAATTTTCTAGATTTATCAAGTTCGACACCTTATATGTCGAAAAATGGAATTCAAAATGGAACAGATTCTACGATTATCCTCCAAAGTGGTTGACATGAGCATCGGAGACCTGACTGAAAAAGACATTTTCTATTTCATCCGGTCCTGGCAGAACGGAAAGATTAAGGAAGATCTTGAAGTTTATCGATGGAATTCATTAACTTCAACTTTCAGTATGAGGAAACTTTCCAGGCTTCTCAGAATAAAAGATGATGATAAGTGAGTTGAATTTTGAAATTAGCTGAATGTGTTCGAAAATTCATTTCAATTTCAGTCAACTCATCGAGATCAAACATTTCAACAAAGCTGGGAAAAGTGCCGTTCTGTCTTTCAATGGCTTTTCATTACAATTCAATGCAGGTCTTGTGGCATGGCTTTAAATCAATTTATTGTTCTAATCTACATTTTATTGAAGATTGTTTTTTGTTATGTTTTTGATCATTTTTTATGTATGAAAAATCAAAATCGTGAACTCATTTTGAAACTCCAAAAAATATAAATCATTGTTGAAATTTACTCGTATCGTAATTGGTTTGAATGTTCGTTTTATTGGCCAACCTACTGGAATAAAATCACAATGAATTCATCTGAGAATAACTTGGATGAGATGATAAAAGAATTGAACAAGTGAGAGGCTATCCAGTGTCAGAACATTCATCATATTTATTTTACTTCAGGAAATTAATTGAGAAAAATCGAATAATAATGGAGAAGGATGAGAGGATCAGTTGGTTGGAAGCGAGCAATGAAATGCTCCAAAGTAGAATCAATGAGTACGTTCATCAATAGAATTGGGAAATATTGAACATTGTCGCGAACGTTTTGTTTTTGATGAGTTCATAGGTATTTCACACTTATCAGATATGTTGAAATTTTTAACTCTTTGCTGACCTTTCTAATACCATCGGTTGACAATGTTGAGCCCCAAATGTTAGCCAAAAAATTCCAATTTCCAATATTTGGTGTCAAAGACTTTTTTTCTTGCTTCGAAATTATTAATATCGCGCACATGTCACCCATATTTTCACCATAATAAAACCTTGATATTATCCTACACCACTCCTTTGAAATATTTTTTACAGGTCTAACAAGCATGTGAAACAGATGAATGAGGAGTTGAAAAAGTTGAAAGCCGAGAAATACGAAGAAGAAATCCGAAAAATGCATGAAAGAAATAGTGGACAAAATATTCAAAGAAAACAAGTCCGATATCTGGAGTATTTAGTCGATAATGCTCAACAAATACTCTATTTTCATGTCTCAAAAACTGTAGAAGAAGTTATCAGTAAACTGCACAATTTGTATCGTGATACTTTATTTGGTTCTCAGCCAATTCAATTGTTGGATAATCAAGTAGTTCCCAACGAACATACACCAACTTCTCTGGTTGAATCTTTGCCAAAATTCCAGGTAAATCATAGATTTATAAAACATTGAACAATATAGTTTATAGGAGCCAAGCTCTTCACGATAAATTTAAAGGCAGTGCTCAACTCAGCTCATAATTCTTACCCTGTTTTTGTTTCATTTACTGTTTGTCTTTACCTGTCAACTAATAAATATCTTTATTCAGAAACTCAATTATGTTATACAACGATTAACGTGAGAAAAAAACAAAAATAGCCTAGGAATTTCGAAAATTCAAAAATCGATTTTTGTTCGGCTCGTGATGGAATATCGTTCATTCGGAGGAAATAATGACTCATTCTAATGGATTGATGTTTTTATTCTTTTTTTCCTCATTATTTTTCCTTTTTTATCACATGGATGGTTCGCGAACTCACCGATTTATCTTTTTGTTAAAATTTGTATATTTATAGAGTTCAACCTCCTGATCATCATGATATGTTTTTTATCATCTGAAGGTTTATCTGAAAATAAGTTCACTTTGAATTCGAAATTTTAAAAGTCGATTTTCGTTTGGCTCGTGATGTAATCTCGTCCGTTCGGGGGAATGAATGACTCATTCCAATGGGTTCCAATTTTTTCTATTTCTTTTGTTCAAACCCTCACCGAAAATTTTCTATTTTTTTTTCATTTTTGAAAATTAGGTGTTAAATCGCTTAGCGAAGCTCAGTTTCAGAAGTTAAACTTGTTAATAGCTAGTTAGAACAAGAACCACAGAATTTTTTATGATCTTTTTTATCCAACGGTTCGGTTTAACATATCATTATCAGAAGTTATTGATCATCGAAGACAGTTCTCATAAAAAATGCAAAATACGAAACAAAATCAAAATCAAAAAATGAGTGTGGGTAGTTCATGTTTTGTCGAGTTTGACACCTATATTATAGATATACGTACATGGTGTCCAGAAATTATCAAGTTTTTCAACTGAGACACTTCCTTAAAGCAACCCCTGAAGCTAAAATGCATGTTCGCATTTTTGATTACTAATAACAAATACGAAAAATATGGAACGTTTCCTATATCTGAGAAGAAAATAATCATGAAATGTTGAAAAATGGCAAAATTTCAGCCAAAATACGAAAAACAGAAAAAATCTGTTCAAAAATTCTTCTCCTATCATTACTAGCAAAATGTGTCAACACGCCGCCTGCGAACACTTCAATTGACGACTTATTATTTGAAAATGTGGAGAGAAATCCCGTGGACAACGAGAAAAAGTTCACGTAAAAAATAAAAAAATTTCATCTTTTTAAAACGTGTTGAGGAGGTAATTCAAATCTGATTTCCCATGTGAAATTCGAATATCTGAAACTCACTTCGCTGAAAATATTGTGATTTCATATTTTGGGATCCTAATTTTAACAATGTTAACTTCAATTTCCAATAGGTTTTGTCGATTTTTTTTGGTATCGATTTTTAGCTTCAGGGGTTGCTTTAAGTTTGCGCCGAGTTCGAAATTTCGTAGACTCCGATATTTCACTTTACAAAAAATAAGAACGGTCCTCAAAGTGTCTCAGAATAATGAAAGGGTTCTCATGAAATGAAATAGGATTTCTCAAAAAAAAAATTGAGGATTTAATTTTAGGTTTGAAAAAAATCCGAAACACAAGACCGACTACTACAAGTATTGATAGTGTTTTTTTTTTTTTTGAGAAGTCTGCTGATGGCTCTTTTCTAATCCTCACGCGAGTTCGTCGAAACTAGACAGAAACACATTTCTGATTTTTTTTTGTTTTTTCCTTGCGTGTTCAGAAGTAGTGAAAAATGTTTTTCTGAAAAAAGAAAAGTAATTCACTTTCTCTCACATTTGCTTCGAAAAATGACTGTATCGATAAGAGAATAGTACAATTCTGAAGATATATATTCTGTTACAATTTACAACATTCGATTTGCCCGAAAATGTCGAATATTTGTAGGAACACTACGAATGCGCTTTTCTGAGTCCCTTGTTGGTTTTGGTTGTTTTTTCTTTCTTAATTTCTTGATATATTTTGAGCATACGTCGTTCATAATTTTATATCACTGTTGTTTTTGTTCGATACTTGGTTTTTCAGACTAGCTGGTGTATACGGTTTCGAAGATGAACACTCAAAAAAACAAGTAAGTTCCAATGAGAGAAGTTCAATAAAGAAAAGGTTACTCTCCTAGTGACGCGATTTACAAAACTGAACATTTTTGAAAAAAGTCGTTTTTTGGAAGGTTTTTGATGATTTGAAAACTATTTCAGTTTCAAACTCAAACTCAATACATTCGATTTCAGGAATTCGGCAGAGGATAGATTCAAAGATGATCTTGCAGTAAGAGAAGTACAAATTTACTATCTTGAAAAGTGAGTTGCGAAAAGTTTCGAAAACTATATGAATTATAATATTACAGAGAACTCGCGGTAAGAAATCATGAAATCGATCATTTGGATTCTGTTAACTACTTTTTGGTGGCGCAAACAATACAGTATGTTTACAGAAAATATAATTTTTTTTAATAGTTGATTTTCTGATTTTCAGTAAGATTTGAGATAGACAAAGCAATAATTCCAGTCTTTTTTCTTTTCGAAGTCAAAAATATTTCGTTAATTCGTGCACGTCATGCCTGAAAGCAATTTGTGAGATTGAGAAAAAAGTAGAGAAAAAATGTACGAGAGAAGTACAATCTGGTGGTTAGGGTTGTAAAACGGGTGCGACGGGCGGTCCGTCCTCCTTTTTTTGTTTGACGCCCGCGCCCGTCACAAGCGGGGCCCGTCACGCCCGCGCCCGGCGCCCGCCCTCTGCTTTTTGATTGTTGCAAGCATGTGTGGTGGGCGTGGCGGGCGTCAAACAAACAAACAGGAGGGCGCGACAGACGCCAAATAAAAAAAAATGACCGCCCGTCACACCCGTTTTACAACCCTACTGATGGTAAATGTTGTTGGCCTACTGGTTAGCTTGCGTGCCTTCCGAGCAAACGACGACGTTGAGTCTCTGGTTCAGTTCTTCATTGCGACAAAACTTTTTAATTTCAATTTCAGAGTTAACTAGTGGGCATGGACACCGAATACTATTTTATACACTCAAAAATCTATGTTTTTCATTGCTCTGACATGAACATTACTGAAAACATAATTTTGAAGCGATATTTGGTGGCTTACTGTTTAAAAAAAAACAGAAAATTAAAATGTGTCAAACTATTAACAAAAAACTATTATTCGTATTTTCTAGATCTCGAAAAAACGAAGAGTTGTTGATCAAAAAAGTGGAACAATTGGAAAAAGATAAGTCACGATACCGCAGATTGTATGTCAAAGAGCTCCAAGAGAACATATCACTTCAACATAAAATGAAGGCTAAACCTTCGCCAACGGGATCATTGCCAAATGTTGTGGAGATGTTGGAACGTCTCGGACTTACAAATCCCCCTTCAAGTGGAATTTCGACCGAAATGTCAAGCTTGTCACCAGAACCAGAGGTAGGTTTCCATTTTTTCTGGAAATTGTTTTTTGAGCAACGTGTTGGGATTTTTACCATGATTTTATTGCGCACACAATTTTTTTCAGGTTGAGACAACTCCAGTCAGCTCCGCTCCAACTTTTCAACTCGCGGATTTGAATGAGTTTCCTCCTTTGTAATCAGCTATATTTTTAATTTGAGATACACTTTCTTCTACTTACTTATTTATATTAGTTTTTAGCCATTTTGTTTCTCACCATATTGTGCGAACTATGTATATTACTTTCTCTGATTTTAACCATTCCAATCAATAAATATAGTGTATCTCAATAAACAATACATAATCAAAAAAATAACCTCATCTAATAACAAAAAAGAAACTGGATAAAATATTGATAGCATACATACGTATGTATGTATTAATTTCCACTCAAAAAGCTTGAAAATTAAAGTACACCTTCCGAAATTCCTGTTCACAAGAATTTTTCAAAATCTCAATCGAAGCTGTTAGACTGATTTTTGCGCAATTGGGACTCGGGAATCGGGAAAAGCAAAGAATACTATTGGATGTTGATCACCATCCAAGTACCTATGGAATGGCTTAGTTTCCAATTGTGATCAGTGAAACTTGTTTTCAACCACGTACCTAATCTGGATAGTATTTTTCAGATTGAAGCTAACTTCACTCTAATAAAATTAATTTCTCAACTGAAAGATTTGAAGGTATTCGCTCATTTTTTATCCAAATCAGTTATCATGTTCTTCCTCTTATTTACTTACGAGGGAGTGATATGAAAATATATGGAGTGATTTGATATACCATTCGATAGGGTTCTGGAAGCTGACTAACATCACGTATTCAATTTTACCAAATTCGATGCTCGGTGATTTTAAGCTTGAATGTTCTTGAAAAATTATCGATTAATCTAAAGTTAGGTCCCAACCACAAAATCGCTTTCATACAGGGTTTTTGTTTTTTTCACTACAAACTTTGGAGCTGAAATTCGCGCATTACAAATCACGTTCGGGAAAAATTGAGCACATGATGTTGATCAGTGTTTAAAATATATTGAACGGTTTATTTCTGGTTACAAATCTTCATTTTTTGAAACCATTTTGTAACTCGATCCGTATTGTATTAATTCCACTATTTTAACTACTTCACCTAACAAATATATATATATATATATATATCATCTATCTCAATAAACAACCAACAAATTGACAAAAAAACTTGATAAAATATTGATAGCCTGCATTTGTGTGTATTTATTTCTTTTCCTCCCAAACCAAAAAAGAGATTTCCATTTCTTTTTTTTTTCCTTCGAAAAAGGTGTCATAAAATTCCTCGTTTTTTATGACTATTTGTTCAGTCGCGGCGCTATTTTGTAGGCGTGGTCTTGTTTCAGATACAGTCCCGACATCTCTCATTTTCTCATAATATTTTTTTGCGCTTAAAAGCTTTTTTCTCGCGCGCGTCGCCTCGCCCCAAGGTAAGTTCGTAAATCATCCGAAAATTAATTGAAAAATGTTTTTTGCGCGTTACTTTTATTGACTTTTCCCTTTGTTTTGAGGTTATTCAGGCAAGTCCTTTTTTTTCGAAGATATTTGATTCGCCACAAAAAATTGGGTGTAATCTGATATTTAATGGTGAGATTGCGCCAAAATGTGTTATGACTTATGTGTGTAATTTGAGAACTTGTTAGGAATGTGGCAAAAAATAATTAGGCCATAAGAAAATATTTGTATCTCCTCTCCTCTTCTCGTCTTGACCATAAGAATGTTTATGACTAAAAAAAGTTGGCAAAATAATATATGTGTAAATAAACATTTCCATTTTTTGTGACGAACGTTAACAATTTCACAATTCTTCTTCCTCAATTCATTTCTAATCCCTTATTGAAAAGAAGAAAAATGTTGAAATTTTGTGAAGTGACTTAATTGGGTTTTGAGATGGAAAACTTCCATTTTTTCCCTGAGTATAATTTAATATAATTATTCACTTTGTGGATGTGACTCAACAACTGTGAGAATATTTTTATTTTGGTGGTCGGCTGAAAAAGTGCAATTGGACTACGGTAATATGGTTTTTTTCGGCTGACAAGAACTGAGAAACTCAGCAAAAAGGGCACTTATTTTGAACTCGTGTATTTTTTTAATTAAGATTTTTTTAAGAACGGCTGAAAACCCCCCAATTTTATTTTTTTTTTTTAAATGTCAGAAAATGAGAACCAGGACTTTTTTGTTTTTTAGTACGTAGTCTCACCGATGATGACAATGGGAATTAAAAGAATTAAATTTTGAAAAAATCAAAAGAAACAAGTTCACATTTGAATTTGGGACCCGTCAAAAACAGTAATGTTTTGAAATATTTTTATTGGCATTGTTGGCTTCGGTTCTCAATAAAATTTCTCTTTTTTTCATAATTAGAGAACATTGTGAAAAAATCGGGAGTTTTTTTAACGAGACCTAAGCCATTAGATAGACTTTTGAACGCTGATTAACTTTTTGTTGTTCATTTTTGCGGAACGAGATTTCTAATGCCAATTTTCAGCCTAAACGTTTGTAGTGAGAAAACTAAAACCCATGTACATACATATGTAAGCAAATTTGAGAGCTGGGCTTCATTCAAGTATGAAAAATAATCCTAGAATATTTTTTTCATAAAAAATGCAAAAAATTAGGTTGTAAACTTTAGAACCTGGAAATCTTAAGCAAAAAAAAACCAAAAAAAATCGGATTGGAAAAATTTTCACGTATCTATTTCAGACATGTTTTATTATTATTTTTATATGCCAGTTTTCATTTCTTTCTGAAAATATAAAAATTAAAAGTTGCTGGAAATGCTGTAAATTCTGATTATTATGCAAAACGAATACTGTATTTTTTTGCGCAGGAGGAAAAAATTACCCTATAGTCTATCTCAATATCCCATATTTGTTAGTTTTCCATGGTTTTTTTTTTTGAATATTTTTTGTATTTTTCGTGTAAATTCTTCAAGGCTAAAAATTGAGGTACTAAAAATTTTGTTTCGCAAAAATAAAATACGGAAAAAAATACAGAAATTATTTTTCAAACTATTCTCTAGTCAGTTTCAGTGTAGATTGTTTTTTCAATACCCGACCTGCCCAAAACTTTTTGAATTCTTGTAAGAACCTCAAAATCGACAAAAAATAGTTTTCCCACGCAAATAAACACAGTTTTCATCGCAACACAAAAAAAAAGGAAAAACGAAAGAGGAAATTTGATATTCTCCGATTTTTCGCGCCCCCTGTTTAATTGACTTTCATTTAATTCATTCTTTTTTTTCCGGAACACTCGTGTAGTTCTCTTGGAATATATTTTCTTGCTGACAAATAGTTCCACCACATTTGTGTTCTTTTCTAAGATCGCCGCGCTCCCTGTCATGGCCCATTTCTTATAGGCGAAGCAAGGTTTTTTTTGGGAGGAGAAGGGGTGTTTGGTGATTCAGAAATGTTTTTATTGTCCTTTTCTGTCCCTCAAACAAAAAAGTTGGTGGTTTCTTATTGTTTGATGGTAGTATTGGTTTGAACATGATGATGATGATGATATGTTCTCTTTCTTTCTTTTTTTGGTTTTTCAATACATTTGATGTAAATAATAGGAATTATTCACCTTTTAGGATGTGTTGTGTTGGGTATCCGGTTCTGTTCAGGATTGAATTCATTTTCGGTTGATAGGTTTATTCTGACACATTCCATAACTTTGAGAGATTAAAGTTTGGTTTGTTTTTCTGGAATCTGACGTATACTGAGAGATTTCTGATGCTGTTTGTTTATTAACCGATCTAGTCACCTTCAAATTTTAAGTTCTACATAGTGTATACTGTTTTTCGTTTCTGGAATTTTCAACAAAATTCTAAATTCCAGAAAATTTGCAAAATAATGGCCAGATTCTCTGATAATCCGTTATTTTTCCTTTGCGTTCAGGCGTGTACTGTATTTCCACGGGTAGACATAATTAGTGTTCATGAATAGAGCCATTCGGGCCAGCCTGGTTCGGCTTAGTTTGGTATTTCAATAAGGAGTCCGCAAGGCCCAAAAGCACAAGCTTGCCGCAGTTTGACGCATGCGTATTCAAAAATTGAAATCGAAAACTCAACATTTTCTCAAGGGGGTCCCATTTTAGGTCCATGAATGAAAAAAGAATCCGCTGGAACCCATATTCCAGAGAGTTTCAGTTTTTCTAAAGCTACATCCAAAAAAAAATAAACCCTGAAAATTTGTACAAACTTTGGTTTTTTAACTACCTCTTTCAATCCCGAAAAATCGGACCCCATTTTTTTTGAAGATTTTTCTCCACATAACCTAACATTTGTGTTCTCACCCCAAAAATCATGAAAAATTCATGAAAAGTTCTTATTTCGTCACATTTTTTCATGCCCTCTTCATAGTTATCAGCAGTTTTTTTTTCTATTTATTCAAAAATAAAACAAAACGCATTTTGTACTTGTTCCGGTCTTTCTTTCTCCCTTTTGTTTCTCACCTCTTATTCACAACAAAAACAAAAAAAAAACAATTCCGCCTGGGAAAAAAAACTATATTTTTGTGTGGTGTAGTGATCCTCGTATATTTTTCCCTATTTTTGATAAACTAATAATAAGCAGATACGTTGTCATTGGCAACACCAGAAACCAATATGATAATCTCTTTTTCGAATATTTTTGTTTCCTTTTCTTCTTTTTTTATTATCCAAAATATGTCGATATAATTGGGGCCATAAACGTGTATAGATCAAAAGAGAAACATGTCCTTAAATATACTTGAAAGAAGTGTTCAACCCGATTTATTACAACTGATAATAAACAACCAATGTGTTTCGCCGAAAAAGGGAAACGACATTTTTATGATGGTACGGGACGTATTAGGCGGTATTGTGTAAGTGGATACGTAACACTGCAATTTTAGGTCTCCTGGGTTCTTAATTAGTAATATTACAAGATTTGATTGAGCCAATTATTTACTTGTTTTACCTACTAGAACTTCAACTTGGTGGTTTATGAATTAGACCTTCTGAATGAGGCGGAACCTGGTGAAATAGGCCCTGAAAGATAAAAGGACTTGAATGGTTGAATTTTGAAAAGTTGGTTCCAACATGTACAGTTTATCAAGAATCGAAACTGGCCGAATTTTTGAATAATGATCTCAAGATATTTTTGATGTTCAGATGGAGATAAGGTCTCACAAAAACAGGTCTAATATTGTAACTTTTAAATAAGATTCTAATTTGGAAGTTTGGACATAATCGACCTGAATTGTGACCCAATATATACAACCCTCCTTTCACCATTTTTCTCAATATTTTTAGTTAAATATTTGGAAAAAAAGCATGAAGTTAAAACCATTTTTTAGTGAAAACATTATTTTTCACAAGAAAAAGGAAAAAACCTCCAAAAATATTGAGAAAGTCCGCTTTTCCTGTCGTATTCATCGGTTTTTCAAAAAAAAAATTTTGACAAAAAACACTTCTTCGAATTTCGAGTTTATTCTATGACCTAAAACTTGTGGCCCATTTTCATCGGACTCACTTCGGTTAAAGATTACCTTTAGGCCTGTTATAGACCCATATTGAGTCCTGTTAAATTTTAGACCCGATTTTATGGAGTCTTTCTTTGATTTCATATCATCTATTTTGCCATATATTTTTCTAAAAAAATTGCATTTTTTTTTTGAACTTTCAACATGCTCAATCTCTTCCGTTTTTTCCACAAGAAGATGCTGGTTTCCTTTCGGCTTTTTTTGCTAACTACCCTTCTCTTTTTCTCTAGTTTTTTTTTTCAAAAAGCGCGCGCAAATTACCATATACCGTACCACTTATCGGCCACTCTGAGTAATACAGAGAAAAAATACATTAACACTCAAATTAAAATTAACATATTTTCTCTTTCTCTCTATTTTTTTAATTGCCTCAACCATATTATTTAGTATTCAAATAGGTTTCTTAGGGCGTCATTTTACGATGTTTTGTGTGTGAAAGAAAGAAAGAAGACACCTGCACCTGTTAATACATATAACAACCAATTATAATCGCATAACAAAATATGGAACTAGACAATTTAAAGGGAGAGAGAGAGAGGGATACTGTAGTTTCCCCGGGTGACCCGACAAAAACTTCCCAAAAAAGGAACCAGAAGGGTATTATGTCAATATGTACATACTAATTAGTTTAAGCAGATCGTAAATCGTTCACTTACTGTATAATTTATACTAAAAGCGCAGATGTTTTTCTTCTCTCTGCGTCTCTCTATCACCTGCTCTTTCTTTGCTTATCTAGATATATAATACGTATAATTTCCGAGCGGATTTGCACTTTTTCACCTGTCGTAAATGCTCTGGAAATTTGCCAAGATGTACATATGTTGCGTTATAAAGAAATCTACCGTTTTTTTTTAACTTTTTATTTTTAAAAAATATTTGAACATCACGTGATAATGTGTTACTCTCATAAAGATAATATTTGCAGTTTTTGTCAAACGTGCAAGAAAAAACTCGAGTGGAAGTCTCGATTTTTAGTGATGTTTATTGTGTTCAAATAAAAGGTCCTGAACTGAATCATGTCTGAAACGGAAAGTACCGGATTTTCAAAAATGTTCTTGATCTGGTTTGATCACCGGAGACGATGATGAATAGACTTTTCAATGCCACTTTCTTTGAAACGGGTCTGTTTGTGAGGTTTAAAAGTTTTCCAGCGTTTCAGATTGATCATTTACACATAGAGTAGTTATTTTCAGTGTTCAAACTTTTGGTTCAACACCAAAAATTTTAATATTTTTCCCAGGAGAAAAATATTAAACTGTTTCGAACATTTTTTTTTGTTTTGACTCCTGTCGAAATAAATCAAATTAAAAACTTTTCCACTAATCGAGTCCTAAACCCCATGTTGCCAATCTGTATTCAGTACTAAAAAGGTTTTTCAATAAGAACATAAACCATGAAACACTTTTCTTCGAAATATTGCTGAAAATGCGATAATGAACAGGTTCTTATACTCCTTTAAAAACTTGACCTTTGTTTTCCATCTACAAAAAGAACCGACAAGTTAAGGGAGTATTCAAAAAAAAAAATTTAAAACTGAATATGTAGTCACACTTTTTGTGGAACCTATGGTGGGCATTTGTATCTCAAAAATCAGTTAGGTATACTTTCCTATAGTATAATAAAAAATTGAAAACCAATCGGTTCAATTGTGAGGAAAGTTTTGTAAAAATTGAACACAGGAACATTTTTAAAGTTTGAAAAAATTTCCGGATCTATTTCTGAACACTCTCACGTCAGAAAAAATTTTTCCGCCTATCCTGTAAATCAAGTAGAAATTCAAAATACACAGATGAGACCTAGTACAGCAAAAACTGAAAGTGTCATGTTGATCATAGTCTGATACTCTTTTTAATAATTTATATTCCATTTAGAACCTCCACATTTTTTCACAACATCCCCTTGTTGTAAATCCAGGCAGTAAACCATTTTACTATTCCCCCTCCAAGGTCGATGGTTCAATCCCGTTCATCGAAATTCTCTTTTTTGTTGAAATATCTGCCTCATGTGGATATAATTGGTTGGTTTGTGTGGCCAACAAAAAGATGATAAATTACCTCGGCACATCTGTGTTTGTTTTTTCGTAAATTATAGAGAGTAAAGGTGTGAAATATTGAGCTAATTTGGAGGTGAGAGATCGAGAGACGCAGACAAAGATTTTTATTACTTTTTGACCACCTAAGCTTTTTCTCTTATTTATTCATTTTTTGTTTTTCCTAAAAATTAATCTGTCTTTTCTTCTATAATTTCAGCATTATTCGTTTTTTTCTTTCTTTTTTTTTGGCTAAAAAAAAGTCTCCAAGATAGAAAAAAAAACGAAAGAAAAAGTTTCAATTGAATACAAAATTGGCGGAAAATTCAAACTAATAATTAATTAGATTAGTTGGGCGGCGTAAATGGGGGAGAAAATGCTCAAGCTCGAAAGCTCCCCATTTTTTTTCAGAATTGTATATTTTTCACTTCTCATTATTGAATGATGACTCATTTTGAAACGCTTTGGCTTATCAAAATTGAAAAAATTGACCTGATAAACCACTATACTATTTTTCTATTTTTTGTTGAAGTTTTTATGATTTTGATGTAGTTTTTCTTTAATTTTAAGATATTTTCAGTTGATTCTGAAACCATCCAAGTTGTATGTTAAAATTCGAACATTCAAATTTCACAACTCTTTCCCTAGTTGATTCAGAACCCGTGAAACTTGCATAGAACCTCATCCTAAGCTTTCCCACTTTCCCCGATTCATGTTAGAAACAACGTTTTTAAAAAAGTCCAAATGGACCCAGAACAATGAAAAAAACTGAAAACTTGCCTACTATTCACATGTGTGTCAACACCGTTTACGCAACAAAAAACAAACACATATACATATGTATATGTAAACTAACATTGTCTGGGTTTCATTTTTTGAATGAAAGTGAGCCGTATTGTTTGTAAATGAGCATTTTCTTTTAACCCGCTTGAGAAAAATCCATTTTCAAATAAGTTCATTTTCAGAATCTCAAGTAATTCCTCTAAATTATTAAGTTTTGTAGTTCCACCATTGTTAACGTCGTCATTTGATCAGATGTGGAACCTCAATCTAACCTCCTGAATAGAATCGGACCCGATCGTCCCAAATTATAGGTCGTAAATTGAAACTTCACTCCCAAAAAATTGGATGAGTCGAGTTCAGAAAAATTGGACAAGACTTGATTTTTCTTGAAATGTTCCGTCATCGAATCCACTAAATGAACTTGCTTGTTTTTTTTTCAGATTAAACACGTTTTTTTTCGTAATTGACCCCCCTTCATTCAAGAAATTGTTTAATTAATTTATTTGTTGCTTTGTACCCAATTCAGTGATTTTTTGTCAGAAATCAGGTTTCGTTGGGGAATAAGCCTGGCGAAGCTCAAATATCAGATTACCTATCTGAGCTGGCCAATATTACAGAATTATTCCCAGTATAAAAAGTCAGACTCTGCTCATTTTTCAAGCCACCCATCTTCCTTCATATTTTCCCATTCATATGAGGGAAAAATAGATTGTGAATCGGCGATTAGTGTATTTATATATTTATGCATATTTTTTGATGATAACAAGCCGTTTTGCTCCTTTTTGTCATT
Source organism: Caenorhabditis sp. 38 MB-2015 (assembly GCA_900536415.3). NCBI lineage: Eukaryota > Metazoa > Nematoda > Chromadorea > Rhabditida > Rhabditidae > Caenorhabditis > Caenorhabditis quiockensis. The sequence continues at coordinate 636,429 of LR548591.1, forward strand.
TGTTCCCCTAATCCGATGTGTACATATTCCTTCTCCTCATATTTCTTCTTCTCTCTTTATATGTTTTGCATGATTTGACTGTTTTATTAGGTGCTAAAATGCTTCTGATTTAATCCCAAAAAGAAAACATGACCACCTGTAGAGTTCAGAGATGCCGATGCATTCCTAAGAGCGTCGAATTTCTACCGGTAGATGATGAAAGAGTTCAAGCTAACAAGGGAGGGCCGCCAGGTGAAGCTTCAATTTTTCTATAAATGCAGTGATAGGGTGCTCGTTTCGTTACCAGGTACCAGGTTTCAGGAACATAGCTATTTACGAACAAATTCATTCCAAAACTCAAAAAAAAAATAGATTTTGAAAAAAAACTGCATTTCGGGGGTTCGAACCGGCGACCTACTTCACTATAAGCCAGCACTGTACCACTGCTCCTCCCTGACCTTGCTGCTTGATGAGATAAAGGTCGGAATATAATTTATGTTCTCCTTTTTTTAGGGTCCCCTCCGTGAAAGTAACTTTATGAAAAACAAAATCAGATGTTGTTTTTATTCTAATTAAAAAGAGTATCCCTATACATGTCTAGTCTCTTTACAAAGTGTAGAATTTCAAAAAAAAAATGGAAAACTTTCATCTTTTTTATTATACTTTTTTAATTCAATGAACCAGCTGGAAGGCGGATAGCTTTACACAAATTTTATTTTCAAAAATAAAAAATACATTTTTATCTCCAAGTGTTTTTTTTTAGACTTCATCATGCATGCCGAAGAGGATTAGTACCAGAAGGTTTTAGCACTTTTTGTCGGTCGGAGTTTATTTGATCTCGGTGGGGTGTACAAGTTTCGAACAAAAAGCCAATTAGTTACATATGTATGTGAAGTATTATTTATGTAGTAACGGTGTACTTAAGTTAGAATAACAATAATGTCAAGTACTATATTTACTATAACAGTTTCAAGGTCTTTTTCGGATTATTGTACATATGTAGCTTTTGAATATATATCTGTATGTGTCCAATATTGTTCAAGAGCTCACTTGAACTCCCCTCAAAAAAGTCAGAATTAAAATTAATTTATGCACACTTCAAAATACAATATTGTAATTATATATAAGCCCTCCTAACAAATCCCAATCTCAATCTCAGTCAAAACATTTTTTGTTCCAACCTAATTGATTAATGCACTCACTCGAAAATTAGCACCACAAAAAAAGCAAAAAATGTCTTCTCTCTTCTTTTTTTTCATTTTTCCCTCGAGCTCATAAAAAAATGTGTCAGTTCCATATTTTTCAAATTAAAAAAATGATTTAGTCGCTTTTTTTACACTCGTAGAGAATTTCGTTTTTCTCACGATTATCGAAAGGTGTCGACTATCACACTCAACAAAAACATACATAACATAAAGAATATCACGTTGGTGTTGGACATTGAGCACGGGTGTTTTCGTGGGAATGTCACACCAAAGGGTGGAGGATCTAATCATGAGTTCGAAATTCTTGAATAGGATATAGAATGTTCATATTTTCAACTTGTGTGCTGTTTCATTTCTTCGTAGAAAAAATATATTCATATGAAACCTGTCATTTTCATGCACTGAGAATTTCTTCGGTACCCTCATATTAAAAACTGAGCTTCGGCTTTGAAAAATTAGGCATCGAGCGGTCTGAATTTCTGATGAAATTTCGAGCAACTGAGTAGCCTGAAAAACCAAAACAGGACTGATTTCAGATTTATGATCTACAAATTAATTTTTCTCCAGTCCCACTTTTCAGCCTTTAATATTATTTTATTACTAATACCTACATATATCATAGTATAACGTCAATTTTGGCAAACTCTGTATCCAGATCAAAGAGGACCTACAATTAAGACAAAAATCAGGTCAAAACCTAAACCACGTCTAACCAAAAAAATCTGATTTCATTTTTCAGTATACAAGACAGTGGTAGATTTTTCTACAAGCTTGAATTCGTTTTGTTCAGCTCAATTTCTGAATCGGACCACCCGACCCGAATTTTAACAGGTTTAATGTGACAGTGCCAATTGTGGACTTGTTTCAAATTAACCTTTCAACACTAAATTTTACAATGTCCTATTTGTTTCGGAACTCTCATTCTGAACCTAATCTCCACCTGATCCATTCTTATTTCCTTTTTTCTCAATAATACGTCTCCCACCTTCTCCTCTACCTCTCCCAAAAAAAAATCCACGAAAAGCTTTTGCCTGCTGTTCTTTCTCTTCTTCATTTCTCTATTCTCTATAATTAGTCCTATTCTATTTTGTACATGGTGCACCTTATTAATTAGCTCTTCTTCTATCTACCTACCTACAAATCTCTCTTATTATTATTATAAAATGGGAGGGGCCAAAGTGGGCGGGGCTTGAAAGAAGAATTGAGAGAAGGGAAAGAAAGGAAAGAACACACTTGTTATTTTGTTTATTATGTTATTGCTGTGATATATATTTTCAATTGGTTAGGTTCAAGTTGTTAATGAAAACTTGGACCTAATTAGGCTGGATTAGGCAAAATCGGGCCGAGCCTGTAGAATTTTGTGAACTAGTTTTCTCTATTTTTTGTGTATTTTTTTATGAAATAGGTCTAAGCTGACCTCTGCTATATATCAGTTTGAATTTTGAAAAAAAACTTTTTTTTTCAGATATTTTTGTTCTCCTTACTTTCGATATTCTCATGTCACCCGTATTTTTCACCAAATCCACCATCATTTTCGTATTTTCCAGAACCACAATGCTTTCCCTCATCCTTCTTCTTCTACCTCTTCTCTCCGATGCCAAACGCCTCCCTCAAATCTACTGGAATTCCACCAATCCGCTGTAAGTCTCTTTTTTTTCTCGCGGCTTCTTCTATGCCATCAAATATTGACCTAAAACACCTAAAAGGGTCCCGCCAACTATGTACTTATATACATACATATGTTATTCGATGTATCCAATTAAAAGGGACCCCCTGAACAAATAGATAGATATTAATAATATGAAGAAGCGGATAGATAGGCTTCTAATCCTTCTTGGGAACCTCAAGGTCTTTTCTTGAAAAGCCGATTATTTAGATGCTATAGTTGGACAGAAAGAGAGAAAGTTTTTTTTTTCATTCTTTTGCTTTGATAGTTTTATGATCAGGAACAGAAAGGAAGGAAGTTGTAAAAGTATTGGAGTTTATATACAATACAATATTTAGACTGTTGGGAAATATTGCCTCATCATAAAACAGTCAAGGGGTGTCAGAAAAGGGTACTAAAACAGGACGATGAGGTAGACAGTTCTCTCAAGCAAAACAACTGTTAGAAATTTTTAGAAGATGCAAATAATGTGTGCGGTTAGCCTACTGGTCAGAATTGTTTCCTATGAAGCTTGCGACGAGGGTTCGATTCCTAACTACAGCAACTTTATTTATTTTTTTAGAGGGGAACCCCAAAACTGTGAGGCATGCTCGAACAGCCTAATAATTAAAAAAAATAGTATAAAAATAGTTTAATTTTTGAAAATTTCAAACTCTTATCCATAACCTAACTTTAACCAGTTAAACCTGGGGTCACAACTGTAGATTCTAAATTAGACCCAGATACCCAAGCTTGATTTTGACTTCTTCCTAAAATTTCTGGAACTAGAAAAAAAATGTGAAGTGAAGGACCAAGGCTATGGATTTGTTATCAAAAATTGTCTATTTTTTTTTAATTTCTTGCTCTTTCTTGGGTCAGTTTAGAGATGTTTTTGAGAATCTTCAGGTCCTTCTCGTGTAACAGATTCAATTATTCCACAGTAGTCCCATTAATATTTTCCCACCTCGCCTGCCCCCAAAAAACCACCAGGCTGTCATTATTTGTTTATGCGATAAACAAGTGTACTTTTTTTTCCCCATTGCAGATGTTTCGGATCTGGTCCATCCCTCTTCCTGATTTAATCTGACCATATGTGAGCATGACCCCTTTCTGTCACTTTTTGCTCATTGAGCCAAGGCTTCTCCATCTCGTCAAAACCACATATTATAAAAGAAATAATAAACATAACAAATGATCTTTTTTTTCGATAAAGAAAGAAAGAGAATCGTTGTCATCATGTCATTCGTGTTGTTGTTGTAATATGTGGTCTTGTTTCGTGTACTACTCTACTCAAACAACTGATTTATGGGCCATCACAGGTGCCCTCCTATCCCCCCTCCCTCAATGAGATGTTGCTCAATTTGTGAAATTCGAGAGAGAAAAATAGAATTGAAAATTGAAACGAACATATATACATTTTATAAAATATAAATATAAAGTTGCATCATATCTCAAATTACATTCCCTCCCCATGACTTTGATGCCACCATCGAAATCCACCATTGTTTTGTTTACCCCATATAGGGTGAATATATCTACAAGTGCGCAAAGTACCCCAAATAATTAGCCATATAAGTACAATATTTATAAGCACTTAAGAGTAACTACTGTATAAGATTATGTACACACAAAAATAGCGCGTGTAAACAGTGTCACATTTCGAATCTATCTATTTGTTTTGTCGTTTTTTGAGTGGATACTAATCACGACGATTTCTCCTACTAATCAAGTGTTTTGAACACGGCGAAATTTCCATATAATTAACTAACTCGTTTTGGTTTATTAAGTGACATTTGTGCATACAATTGCCCCTTCTCTCTCAATCTCCAAATTAAATTTTTGAAGAGAGGGAGGCCAACTTCCGATGAGCATTTACATATGTCGTTTAATTTGTAGAGGAAAAATAGAGAAAAAGGTCGATGACATCTTGATAAAATGGGCCAGCACACACATGTGATCTCGTGGTGTAGTGGTTATCACATCTGTCTAACACACAGAAGGCCGGCGGTTCGAGCCCGCCCGAGATCAGACATTCTTTTTCTTTTTTATTTTTTGGGAATAATTTCAAAAAACGTCCTTCATAGATTCACACTAATCCAATACGACTTTTCACCATTGTTATTATAATTTTTGAGCGTGTAACTAATCTAATCGACCTTCTTCTTCTTCACCACTTCCGTTCGTCGTTGTTATAAACCGCACCTTAATATATATGTACATAACTAATCACAAATACTTCTTTTCTCTCTATACACCCAATCGAATCGAATAGTTAATTAACATGTATTTGAGAGAAATAGGGCGGCAGGTGAACCTTTGATCGATGCGGGTGGGATGGACCATTTGAATAGGAGAATATTATTAATCCTACGACCAGCTAGCTAGGTTCGATTTAATCCGACTTGGGTCAATTGGGTTTTATGGAAATTTTTTGGTACAGAGGAGAGGCTGACAGCCGGAAATTAAATATATATTTTATATCTGAAATTTATAATCTAAAAATCTTGATGAATACCTTATGCTGCAACTGGGCGGTGTCTTTTCCCAAGCAAATGATTTAATGTTTTAGTACTCATACAAGTGTCGGTATCCGTTTTTGAAAATCGACTCTCGTACACCTGCTACAGCTGCAGTGCGCCTGCCTGCCTGCCTGCCTGACATATTATGCAATAATCCCTGTCTCCTGCCATGACTTCTTCTCCAGATTTTTTTCTCTTTGAATAGAAAGAAAAAAATAGTAATATAATAAAGAGAAGATATGCGAGAAAAATATAATTACTATATAAGAATTGTGATACCCATCAATTAACAAATATTTTCCACCTCAATGAATGTGTGATCTGAATATTGAACAAACAGCTGACAGTTATGTAACTGGGGGGGATTGAGGTCAGATTGGGTCGGCCTAAATTGAATATTCCTATGTACATATGTATATCGACTTGCCATTAATTTAAAAATGAGAAAAAAAAAAGTTTTTTGGGGTCAACCTAACAAAGAAAGAAAAAGAATAAGAATAAGATATTAAATGTCTGCCGGCACATTTCGAAACAATAGTCGTTTCAAGACCCATTACTTTTATTATTATTTTTATTTTTCAGAGTCGAAAGATATGCGGCAATTGGTGATACTTTGGATATTATATGCCCGTATTTTGAAAAATCCGAAACACAAAATGAGCAATCGATAATTTATCGAGTTTCGGAAGAGGAATACGAGAATTGTGAGACGCGATCAACTGCAAGAGAATTGGGAAGATGCACACAACCCTATGAACATGAGAAGTTGAAGGTTGCATTCAGAGAGTTTAGCCCAAATCCAAGTGGATTAGATTATAAAAAGGGGAATACATATTACTTTATCTGTAAGTTTCAAATAAATATGTGAATTTCAATAATAATAAAAAATTTTCAGCAACATCTACTGGCTCGAAAGAAGGATTGAACAATGAGCTCGGCGGTTTATGCGCAAGCCATAGTCTTAAAATGGTTATTCATATAACTGATAAGAATGGAGATATTCATCATCATCATAGACATCATCATTTCAAAAAGTTGACAACTTCAACAGAGAAAGCGACAACTACAACAACAGTGACAGCGATGCCAGATGCAGAAAAGATGTGGCAACAATTTTATGAAAAGGTATGTTTTTTGTTCCTGGATTAGTTTGGGCAAGGGGTAGAATGTCCGATCGGGGATTTCGGAGAAAAAAATTCACTACTAGAAAAAAAAATTGATGTTTTTGTGTCAAAAATGTTGATCTCATTTTGAAAAGGTTTCTTTTTTTTGCTTTGATTGGGTAAAACACCATAATTTTCTTGTTGGCTCGGATAAAGCATCTAGTACCTTGTGAATGGGCTTTTAGTTAGCTTGAAACGGCCAAAATCTTACACTAGGTTCTGAGGCGAGGTTAGCTGCATCCTGAGTCCCATTCTGAACTTTTCTGAACCTAGTTCATATTGAACAGGGTTTTGCCTTCCCAGAAACAGGTTAAAAATACATCTTGTGTTTGAGAAAAAGTAGGGCTCAAAACTGTAGTTTCTGAATTGCACTCTATTCCGAAAATTGGGTCCGATTCTCTTATTTCGTGATAACTTTTGGATCTAAAAAATGTTGCGCCGGTTCTAATGTTTTTCGTTCAACCGGCAACACACGACGGTTCTAGAACTACAGTTTTTGTGCCCAATATTGATAAATTTGAGCACACCCATACACGACACTCCGTTCGAATACTTTTAATTTTGAAAAGCTGGGACTGTACCAACCTGAAATTTTTTAAATCCACCTCAGGGAAGAGATTTCTGAAAGATCTTCTGCATTATTTTTTCTCACTATCTCAATTTTCAGATCCGACCAATGGAAGATTCTTGGATCGAAACCCCAACTCGTGGAGAACGCCTCAACCTCTACGCTGGCAACAAGAAAGACGAATATGAGCCAATCCCTGTCCAAGAAGAATCCGATGTCATCGATTTTGTAATCCACGAGATTGGTGAAATGGAGCATCTCTCTTCTTCTTCTAGCTCCTTCTCTATTTTCTATACATTATCCCTGATATTTTCCCTTATTTTGCTCCTTTAAAAAACATTCCCAGTTTTTTTTTTGACTTTTTCCTCTCAGTCCAAATTTCTTTCCAGCGGGTATTTTTTCATTTTGCATCCGGGTAGTTCATTTTTTCTTTCTTTCTTCCTATTTTTCGGCTTTTTTGGCCTAAATCACTTTTTTATTCCGGTGTATATTTAGTGATAATGATTTTATTCGATAAATGATATGAATAATATACTATGTTGTGTAAACAATTACAATAATAAATCAAGTGAGAATTTTTCGCGCAGACGGGAACTGTTTTGCGCGCGAAAAAAAGAGATAATTTTGATTGATGAGAAAGGGTCGCATTTAAGCTTCGACCTTAACCAATTTTCATTTCAAACAAGACGAATCGGGTCAAATATTCATAAAGGTAATAAAAATATGTTGAACATGAAAATGGACCGTCAAATTAGTCTGTCTCCAAATCAATCATTTATTCGAGGTCATTTCCATGTTTCATATTTATTTACATCTACTCTTTTTTGTAATAAATTAAATTCAAAAATATATTTAGTGTGATTGACAATCCAGCATGTCATGTCAAATTCCTCCAGGTGGTCTAATCTTCAGTTGATCCTTTCTCTCTTTTTTTTGGTCATTTATGCTAATCGAGAATTTGAGCATATGGGCAGAAGAAAAAAGAAAAGACAACAACTAGAAGAAGTAGACAATGATGGTTGTAATTCATAACAATAACAATCTTGATTTGTTTACATTGAGAGGCACATATGCGCGAATAAGAGGGGAGGAGAAGCTGATAAATTATGGGGAATTGGGAATGAAATATACTTATAAAAATATTAGGTAGCAGTAACTAGGGAACTATATTATCCATGAGAATTCATCTCTTCGACCTAAAAAACTGAATGTCAATAAGAGTGTGTCGAAAATGTAGTATGTAATTTGTTCAAAATCTGAAACCGCGAATTTTTTCAGATTTTCAAAAAAAAGTAAGGTTGCAATAGTGTTAATGTGTTGAGCCTCTTGCCTAATGAACTATTCAAATTGAAATTTTCAACTATCTGACACTGCTCCCCGAACTGAACCAAGTTTAATAGAATTCTAGCTCCTGGAAACGGGTGAAATCTTGTTGAAGTTTTGTTTATTAAACCTAAATAAAAGAATATGTCTCATGATCAACGAGTCAGTTCTTTAATTATAAAATGAAAATAGTTGTTCCCAACACGGAGGTTAGCACAAAACAATTGGACCACATTGAGGCACACAAGTTCTGATTATCCAAATAAATCAGAGTTTACAGGCACCAGTTCATATTGTGAATATAGTTTAAATCTTCTTTCTGAAAATTGTTGTTCAAAAAAAATGATACACGGATTCGAATTTATAGTTTGCACACTTTGACCTCCTGATCATCATGATATATTTGTTGTCCACCGGAAGTTTTTCTGAATACAGTTATGAAGAATTATAGTTTATCTTTCACTATTTTCAAGGCAAAAATTAAGCAAACTCATAAAGAATAATCAACTCGCGGGTTTTTTTTTGAACAGTGATAAAATGTTGTTACTTTATTCATAAAATAATTTTCCGGTAAAACTTTTAAACCCCATTTGAAGGAGGGATATTACGCCGATGCGAAGTTTTACGGAAAACCCTGATTTTCGAGAATATTCAGGTCAAAGAAGTGCACGTATAGCTGGTCCTATGAAATTCTTTAACAAATGAAATGAGATGATATGCCGATAACCCGGTTTTTTTCCGAGCCAATGTTCAAAAAAATTTTGTTCATGTTTTATTCTCTTCTCATCAACTTTGATTTTAAAAAGTTTCATTCGTTTCATTTCAAAAAATGATGTGTTCAGCCAAGAAAAAAAACTGAAATACATTTGATTGGTGCTCTTGAACAATATACACAGGTAGTGAGCACTTTACACATAACACGTGTAGAGCTTCCGATTTGGTATACGCCCACGTGCTGGTCAAAACAGGTGCTTTCTAATCTGACACTTGGAGTTGGCCAACTCTAATTAGTGGTCAGATAAATCTCTAAAAATACAAGTCCATCTCTCTGTATTGCGTGCTCTCAACCTTGAGATCGAGGATAATCAATTCGCACAATCGTCCTACATTATTAACATATAAGAAATGCACATATATAATAACTAGGCGGTGACCTGTTTTGATGTCAATTAAGTTGTCACTAACTAATCAATCATGATCCTCTTCTTTTTTGTCGTCTTCTTCCCGCGCATAGCTCATCCTCGGGATCAACAAGAGGACAAAGACATATGTTCACCAATATTTTATTATTAAGAAAAAGAGGAGGACTATATTATACATAAATATGACCGATTGATGACTTATTGACTGACTAGACACGTGAAATGGCATCGGGGATCTGAAAAAAACGGGTTTTCTTTAGAACATGTGCTAAATCCTCGAACATGCCAGAATTCTCACAAATTTTAATTGAAGCTTTCCGTTTTTCGTTTCAACTAATTGTCAGGATTCTCTAATAACAGGCTTCGTTTTCTAATTTCGGGTTTCCTTTTTCCCTACCTTTTCCTCCTCCTCATTTTCATCAACTTTCGCTAAACTCGTCGAGAATTTGTGAGAATTTGGGGAACATGGCGGATCCATATCATACTCATAGGCGTCGTTTTGTGCTCCTTCACTCAAGTGACGCTTTCTGAAAGAAAGATATGTTGAGATGAGGGAGAAAGGAAGAGGGGAGGTAGTTGATGGTACTTACACTTTCTGTGATTTTTTGAAACTTTCAGGTCGTGATCGGTGTCGTGTGGATGTTCTGTCGAGGCCTGTTGAAAAGGAAACTTGGTTTATTCTGCGAGGTGGTCTCTTTTTTGTGGCTGTTTCTTATGTTGCTCAAAAATGAAAGGGTCCACTTAAAGGTGGGACAAAGTTTTTGTGTACATAGTTAAGCTTATAAAAAATATTTCACAAAGAAGTCTAGTGAAAAAATGAAACTACATTAACCTGAGGACAGCAATTTGAACCTGGTTAGTATAAAAAGATTTGAGAGCTTTCTTCAATTTTCAGTCGGGTCAACAAATCTTGAAATGGACTAGATATGGTAAAATCCGAATCAAGATCGAAGGTTTCGAAATACCTATCCGATCTTTCGAGATAGCCCGCTTCTCATGCCGAAAACTTACTTTTTCACGAAAAAAATGCGCTCATGAACTGAAATTTAGTTTTGTCTTTGTGTGAAAAAAATCCAGTTCAAAAGTCGGAAAGGTTGGGTGTGAGGTCTGATCAAAAAACACATCAAGGAACTCAAATCAATTCTGTTTTTCAATGTTCAGTCTGTTTCAGAAACTTCAATTTTAGACATGACTTTATCGTTATATTCAGAATCTACCTCAAGCTGTCCACCCTTCTGTACTAAAAATTGTAATCAACACGCAACGCAGCCGCGTCGCATCTGATAACGTTATTATATTTTTTCTCACTTACCCATTGACAAACTATCTCCTAGCGAAGCTCTTGGTCCAAGCGGAATCATAGTGACATTATCATCATTCTGAGCCAATGTAATATTTGAAACAGATCCAATAAGTGCTCCATTTGTATGATTCTGACTATCGATTGAATATATTGGAGCAGCATTTGGATCAGAGAAGTTGTCGAAGAACAAAGAAGGACATTGATCGAATTCGTCGCAGATTTTGATACCAGTCTAACGAAAAAATAAAATAAAATTTGTTTTGAAGGTGAATGAATCTCACAAATATATTTTTATCGATCAAAAAGTTACTCTCGAAGTCATCATCATCTTCTCCTAACGGATTTAGAAGGGCTTCAGCGACTTTCAACCATCCAACAAAACAAATAAATTGAATAATTGTTAACAAAGGCCTGATCAAAAGTATAGAACAATCCCTCTCCACTGTCCAAGTTTTGTCATCCTTTGTGATTTTCCCAATTAAATGTTGTCTTGATAACAAACTAATCACAAAAAACATTCGAACAGCAAAAAATATAACTTGTGGATATGCAATTGGAACAGGAACCCAGTCGAAGTTACAAATAGTAGCTAAATTACTCCGAAATGCTTTGATCTCATTGATAAGACTTGCTGTTCCTGGAGCGCTTAGGCAATACTTTTTCTCATCTGCTCTTACTATCAAAATAATAGCCCAATTGATCGGAACCCAATATTTGTTATAAGATTGGTCCAGATCAATCGATTCCAGTTTTTCCTCTTCTTCATCAGTTATGAATCCGGCTTTTGAAATTGAGTCAATGTTCGGGAATCTACGTCTAACCCTGATCGAGATATCACGAAAAGTTAGAATTTGAGCAAGAACAAGGTATCGAATAATATTACGGCGAATGAGACGAGCTTCTTCAGTTCTTGATGTTATTTGAGAGTTGATCGAAAGTGCACAACTGAAACCAGAAAACATAAAAATTTATATTCCAAGAACCAAGAACTCAACCTCTCAATCCAGCCCATATTTGCAAAAGTAGTTTTCCATCGCGTAACTATTATTGAGACAAAGAAGGCAAGCATGAAAGTGATTGGAATAAATTTGGTGACATCATCACATTGTATCGCAAGTGTGTTGAAAACCTCTCGATGTACATCCAGCATACATCCATGATACATGAGAGCGACTAGAAAGTAAGCTACACACCATACTAATAACTCGGATAGTACACTCTTCCAAATCGACCCTAAAGAAAAGCAATTTTTTATTTATTTATGGATGATTCATAATGAAACATTCAGTCTATCAAAATGTTAGAAACATTCCAGAAAATAATATACGAAGTGTATGGTAGAACACATTTCCAATTGGAAAACAACATTTTCAACTTTTTAATCCAAAAAAAAAATGAAACACACAAAAAGCGAAAGAGCTTGAGAAAGAAGGAGACGAACAGACAACACACAAAACATAGCGAGTGACCATCCTGCAAAGAATACGTTTCAAAAATGTTATATTTTAATTATTTTACTGATATACATGTTCTCTTTCTGTCTTCTCTTGAATTTTGTATATTTACTATAGTTGGACATCGGCTGGACCGGCTGATGAACATTTTGGGGGTTTTCAGGTGAATTTTGTAAAAATGTTGAATTCTCACTGTGTGGAGTAGATAGACGAAAGGAAGACGGTTATTTTTATATTGTCAATTCGAATTTTTTTGATTGTTGAAGGCATGGCCGAAATTTTGCTACCGTTTAGAAATCTTCAAAATATTTTCTTAAGATCAAAAAAAATTGGAGGTCTGAAAAAATAAATTTCACAGTGATTTTTAAAAATTGAACACCAATAAAACAAAAAATAAGAAAATGTTCAATCATATTTTTAAACTTCCACGAATTTTTTTTAGGATTTTAAACCAAAACTGAAGGTAGTTATGAAGTTAGACTGTTTCAGAACTCCAAATTTTTTTTTGATCTACTGAACATTTCTTCTTCAATTTCTATACGGTAGCAAAACATCGGCCATATATTTCTCTTCCAATGGTCACAAAAAATCGAATTAACAATATATTTTTCATCGCCTTCAATTGGGTTATACTCGAACCCCAAGCAATCAGCCGATTTCCAGCCGCGGCGCCCAGCCGATCGGCTGATTGCTTGGCGTTCGAGTATAACCCAATAAAGGCGATGAAAAATATATAAAAATGACCGTCTTCCTTTCCTCTATCTGCTCCACACAGTGAGAATTCAACATATTTACAAAATTCACCTGAAAACTCCCAAAATGTTCATCAGCCGGTCCAGCCGATGTCCAACTATAATATTTACATATTTCAATCTACTCATCAACAAGTTGTATTTTTTATCTGATGGAAATCTTTGTAAAGAAATTTATAAAGTTTTATACATTTCTCAACTACACCTAATATTTGTTAAGAAATGAGTGTAACATTCAGTATTTTCGAAGATAAATGTCTCATTTTTTCCCATGAAAATGGCCATGAAATAACTTTGATCTTTCATAATTTTTTCCACAAAAAGTTCCGATGAAAAATATAGGATGATGATCAGGAGGCCGAACTCTATACGAATACAAATTTTGAGAAAAACCTCCCTTGTAGAAACATTCCAGAAAACAAAATACATAGGAAAAAATACACAGGTAGAACGCATTTCCTATAAAAAACAACGACTTGAACTTTTTCGTCGAAAAAATTAAAAAGGTAACACACAAAAAGCGAGAGAGTGTGAGAAAGAAGGAGACGAAGAGACATCACACACAAAACATAGCGAGTGACCATCCTGCAAACTATACGTTTTAAAAAATGCATAAATTTTTTTGACAGATCTCACTTTCAATGACTGGTAGTTAATAATGAGCTTCATTTACATCTAGAACAGAGCTGTGCCAAAGAAAAAATAATTCGGAAAACTTTCAAAAAATGCATAAGGTCGATTTCGATCGGAAATATTGTTTTGCATACCGTTAACGCATTATATAATATCAAAAAAGCTAATTTCATACCTAATTCCGTTTTTTTTTCACAGTAATCAGCGAGAAGATCTGATTTTATGATAACTGAAAATTATGAACATTTTGGGATGTTTCAGGTGTTTTTTTGAAATTTATGAACACCAAGCAACCATCCGAATTTCAGCCGCGCTCATCGGCTGACTGCTTGGCGTTCGAGCAAAAAGATCAAAAAAATTTCGCATAAGAGGGCCAAACGGGTCCAGAAAGGATTTTTTGCTTGCGTTGCTTAATGGATCATGTGTGCTCTATTGAACACACGGAGAAGTGGAAAATTCATTTTTTTTCCCTGACGGAAAAGAAAACAAAATGCGCGTCAACTTTGGTGTTTGTGTGCACTTTTCAACAGTCGCGCGACGAATTTTTGCAGACCTCTGTTTCCAATTATTTCGCAATCCACCTTTGATAAAAACTTGTAACAGTGTACTCCACAATTCTTATTTTTGGTAAACTGTTGTGAGAACTCAACCGGTAAGAAATTGCTGAATTAACTCCACTACCCATTAACTCCACTATCTTTTTCAATATCAACGCAAAATTCAATTAATATTTAACAGTTTTTGAGATTATATACTCGTTATGTGTATAATTTTGATCAAAATACAAACTTCTGAGTGGCAGTTGTTATTTTTTTTGTGAGAAAATTGCGAACTGATTCTTACGGTATTCTGTTTTATTTCATTTTGATTAATATTTTTCTACAGAAAAAAATGACATTTGTTCCTAAAATTCAATTTCACAACACTTTCGTGAATTTTCAAAAAACAGAAAAGAAAAAGTGTTCCTTTTCTGTCAAAAAAGTTGTATGGGGTTGTATGAGTCCGATGCTGAAAAAAATGTAGAAAAAAAATTTAAATCTTGGAGATTTAGACTTATCAATAAAGTTAATATATTTCAATCTTTGAGAATTCGAAAATAATATTTAATTAAAAAACACAATAATGAGATTGATATTAATAATGTAAGAAGTATCACAAATGGACTGGTTTCAACTTGGTATTTAAATAAGCAGCTTGGAAAACTTGTGAACAAGCAAGTTGTTACAGTTTCAATTTCGCAGAAGCCTTTCTCAACTTTATATTCAGAATCATCTTTAAAAAACGTATACAAAAGTGTTGTATGCAAATTCATAATTTTATCCCACGCCTGATTGTGAGACGCAGACACTTTAACATAATCTGACCTACCTTTCCATCTCAATAGCAATTTCAGAAAATTAGCAGAAGAATTGGAAGAGACATCGAAGTTGTAAGAGACTGTCATCTGGAAATATGAAGAAATAAAAAAATAAATAACAAATGTATTCTTTTGGCCGAGAAACAACAAATTCGATTTCCGATAAAAGAAGCACTTAAAATATCTGAACACCAAAAAACCATTTTTTTTTGAAACAAAATAGGGGTCGATTATTGAACAGACACAAGAAAAAAATATTTTTTGTGTTTTTTTATATCAAAAATTTCTTGTGCTTATATTTACAACGTAGAAGGAAAAAAGAAAGAAGAAAAAGTCTCCTAGAAATTGTTTCGGGCTGCTGTTTATTTTACATTTTATGGAAATTGTTATATTATCATTATGTTGACACATATTATGACGAAAAAACGGGAAGAAGAAGACGAAGAAAAGGAAGCTTGGGAATTCCTCCACTTGATGATTATTCATCGAAAAATTAAAACTATTTGAAACACAAAAATAAAATATGTTGCGTTTGTTTGAGAAAATTGAGGAGGTGTCAAACTGGGGGCTAGAGCTCTGCTCTGATTTAAAAAATCAGATCAGATCAAAGAAGATCCATTTTGACGTATAATACGCACACGCTCGAAAATTAACAATGACTTTTGTTTCCCAGTTGAAACTGAAGTGACATTTTTTTGAGCCTACGAGCTTCTGGAGCGCTACAAATAGTTTTAATTTTGAAAGTGAGATAGGTAATCTGAATCGACTGAGACGAGTTCATTGTAAAAACGTTTGGGCATGTTTAGTTGTAGTATTATTGAAACAGGCATATTAAAAAAAATAGACAATTAATTTTTAAGGTGTAATTTTTGTTTTTCAGGAAACGAAGGGCATTATCTGTTTGTAGCAGCTTTGAAACTCCGTGGGTGAATAAAAAAGAGTGAAGTTCAGTAGCTGGTAAATTATAGTACCTTAATATGATGAATAGATAACATAAAAACAAAATTCACACGTTGCCCTTCAGTAAATCGATTTTAAAGTTTATAATCTCTCACAATATCACTAAATGATCACTCGACGATAAATTCGTTTTAAAATGAGATAAAACGTGAACCTTATCCGTAAACATTGCTCTATTGATAATTTTTCGGTGGTGTAAATTTTAAAAGTTTGCGAGGTCAATCAGTCTCTAAGTGATTTAACAATTTTTTTTGAAAATCAAAATTTAATTTCAGGATTCCAAAGTGGGCATTTGATGAAACCATTTGCGACTAGCTGTTACAGGATGAATAATAATTCTTATCATACGTGGATTAATTATTCTGAAGTTTTTATATTCATAGGGTTCAAACTCTCAATAATGAAAAATGGAAGAGTCTCTTTCAAATACAGAAAATTGATCTCGACATTGTTTCCCGAGTAGTATAAGTCTCGCTCTAATGATAACTTGTAGGTGATAACTCTGAAATGAGAATTGATATCATTTTATTCTCAAAATCCAAGCCCACACTTTGGAATCTTCCTCCGTTTCATTGATAAAATCTATTTTCGGCTGAAATTTATTTGATTTGTGACGTGACCTTTTCTTTTTGAAATAAAAAATAGGAAACAAAAACATTCTTCAAATGTTTTTTTTCTTTTTCTTTGATTCATCAGAACGACATGAATCGTTCAAAGTTTCAGATTTCGTAAAAGAAATATATAAATATTATGATATTTAAAACAAAAACAATTAGTTCAAGTAGGGACCAGATGGAGACTAAGAAAATTGAAGATTCAAAAAATCAATGAAAAACAAGAAAGAAATGAACATTGGTTAATCGAATGATGTAGCAAAGGAAGTTTTCAAATTGTGTTATTTATTCATACAAGAACATAAATAAATATATATATTTCGAGTGACCCATTTCAAGTTTTTCCGCGATGTCTAAAAATATATTTCGAGAATAATGTAACTGTAAAAAAACTGTTCTTTTTCGATTCAAATAATTTTATGAAAACACTTTGGCTCGAAAAAAATGAGTGGGAATATAGCGAGCTTAATAATATGACACATTGATTTATCATCCACACAATATTTGCATTCAAGGATTTTCCTATCTCAATAACTTCACTGTGTTCTGGTGCCACTTTATTTCCAAAAATCGAAGTCGACGAATCTATTCTGGAAAAAACTGAGACTGATGCGCAACACGAATAATACATTCTCCACCCTACTGATGATCCCAATTTTCCCATTCCGGATAATTTTTTTCAATTTCAAGATACCCTCGGCAGGTTGTCATTTAAGAGTTTCAGAAACAACTTTCAGAAATGTTTGAGTCTGAAAGTAAGTCTGCCAACAGAGATGAAACTTCAAAAAATTATCTTCGCTCAGATTGTAAGGAAATATCCAATAAAGTCAACTTTTTCTTGGAGCCATATTGCATGGACATTTTAACAAAAAAAACTTGTTTACCTAATGAAACAGTAATGTTGTTTCAAAAAAAATTCGTTTGTTTATAACTTTTTAATTTGTCAAATGGTTTTTGTAAAAAAGAAAAGAAAATAATTGTCTTTTCATGTTCAATATACAGTACCAGTCAAAAAGATATACAATTCCATATTTTTCACTATAAATATGCTGGAAATTGCCCAATCGACCCCAAAATTTTTTCTGGGTTTTCAGGGGTCGTCTACAAAACTCTGAAATTTTCAGATTTTGATTCCACGCGCTACACGTGGCATAAATACGTGAAACGTGTTTTTCGTAAAACAGCAGTTTTCATATTTTTTGTTTACCAGCCAATTTTTTCATTTTTTGTGTGAAATATCATGATATTTTTGTGAATAAAGTCAGTGATAGTCTATTGAAACAAAATCCATGACTCAACTTAGATTGAAATTAGCTTTTAGCAGTCGAAATATGGCCATATCTCAATATACTGTCCAGAAACCCTTTTTCGTCAGTTCGCGCACTTTTGAAGAATGAAATCGGGCTAGAATATTCTAAAAATTGTAGAAAAACATGTTCATTAGTCATAGAAACGATGAAAAGTAGTTATAAACATGTATCTACACTTTGAAGTACATAAATCATTCGGAATATAAAGGGGTCTTACACATTGAAAGTGAGTTTACCTTCTATAAACGGTTGAATCTTGATGATTATGAGCTCCAGATGATCACCGATTTTTCTGAGCATTGTTTATAATATACTGAACTGTTTTCAAAATATTTCAAGCCATGGTTGGGAGTCTCGGAGAAGAATCGAAAGGCTAGATAAGTTTTATCAATTACCAGATGACTTAGCATCTCAGATCGGGAAAGGAGATTCCGTTTAGGGATTGGATCATGTCTATATGTTTTGAATTTTTTGTTGTTTTACGAAAAACACGTTTCATGACGACCCCTGAAAACTCAGAAAAAATTGTGGGGTCGATTGGACATATAGTGAAAAATATGGAATCGGATATATTTTTGATCGGTACTCTATATCCAAATTTTGAAACGTAGTTTATCTGGGAAAATTTATAATTTCATCAAAATTTATTTAGCCATTTCTGTACCAAAAACTCACGTGTTCATTTTGAAACAACATTTATCTCGTCATTAAAACAACTTTAGGAGAGTGATTAACTTCCAGTACTGACGAAGAAAATTCGCTTTAAATTATAAATAACTTATGATGTTCAGAAGGTTGAATTCTATACATACGTGCACAAATTCTAAGAAAAAGTTTATATTTTTTCAAAATCCATAAGCTCGAGAACTTTCCTTATGATGTCATCACTCATAATTCAAAAATCAAAGAATTTACTTCTTACTTTCTTTTAATTGAGCGCATATTATGTTTTGTTTCTCAAAAACCCTCAAAAAACCCGGTTCATTTCAAGAAAAAAAAATAACCTGAAGGCAGCAATTTTCAATAACTAATAATCAGTTGCAAAAAGGCATTTTAGTTTAGGTTCTCATTAGAAAAGTTCACCATATTTTTCAAAGTTTTTTAGTTTACCATATTTGTTTCAGATGTATATTTTAGCAAATATGGTTATTATAATTGACAATTTTGTAGTTTATGTACCCAAGTACATATATTGCAGACATTTTGAACTGTGAAAGACCTCAATACTTGAACAATCAAACCGAGTTGTTTGACAAAAAACAAACAGAAAAACGACAGAAAAACGACAGAAAAACGTTTGGTTATACATATTGACATTGCCTTTGCGCATAGTTACTTTGAACTCGGACACTTCTCATCTTCTTCAACATATTTTGATTTGTAGTCGCAGAAGTACTTTTCTTCCATTTTTTCACACCTTATCTTTCTTATCAAATGAGAAACAATGACAAAACAAAGAGAACTCTGACCATAAATTGTATTTTCTAGCAGTACTAATAACCTTTCTCTTTATCTCTGCGTCTCTCACTCAAACATTTCACACGAATTGAAGTAATCATTGCAACCATGGTTATTTCTACGCCCAGCAGAAAAAAAGAAATCGCGTTTCATTTTTTCGTTTATCCACCTGAAATAAAGTTTAGTTTTTGATTGAATAATTTCAGATGCGTTTACTATTACCATTGCTCATATTGATTTTGGCGTATAGTAGTTATGCGTTCAAAATTCTCGTATGCATTCCAATGTTTGGTTATAGTCATGTTCAAACAATGGGTAAATTAGCCGATATTTTGGTGGAACAAGGACACGATGTGGTGAGTAGGAAAAAGTATAAATGAGTTAAATATTTGATTGATTGTGGTCGTTCGTTTCTGAATTTGTAGAAACAAAAGAGAAACATTTAAATCGAAGAACAAAACTCAAACGCCGATGAGTCCTTGTCTCCCAATTTTCAAAAAATATTGTTCTTTACGGTCCTGATTTACAAAATCCGTGTGTGTATCCAAATTTAATTTTGTTTGTCTCGGTCCAGATTTCTCAAAAAAATTCAGAACCTATTTTTTGATGAGTTTTAATTGATATGAGTCTAATTTAGTTGGATGTTATAGTCTCTTTCAAACTTTAAATTGGGTCCAGATATTTCTTAAATTAAGACCTAGTTAAAAAGAGCCCTGGCCAGAAATTATTTACATCAAGATAATCCAAATTTTTTTCAATTTCACACAGGAATGTGCATTCGGCCCAAAACAAGCTCACACGAACCGGCCGAGCTGGTTGATATCTACCTTATTAGGCTCATTCTTGACGGAAACATACAATCAGTCCTGGCGTATAATTTTAAAATTGGAAGTTCGTGATATGAAAGTTGTCTAGCAAAAAATCCCTTATTCCCTTAAACTACTCCAGCTCATGAAATTAACATTTCAACAGTTTATGTCTACTTTCTCAAAATATCATAAATTCTTATTTTTAAGGTACCAAAAACCATATTGTTATCTCAAGTTATCAATAGTCTCATTAACTTTTTATCAGTAACAAATTCGCTTTCTTGCTCTACTTGGCTCATTCTGAAGAGAACAAAATGAAACCTTGGGAACAAGTGAACTATAAAAAATCATCAGTTTTTTGCTAATAACTAATTGTAAGAGATCATCGTTGTTTCAAAAGAATTTGTTTTGAGCATCAAGATCCAATACGATTTTACGTTTTTCATATTTTTGAACCTTGAGTCCAGTGTACCTAACTAATCGGGCCGGTTTTTTTGTTGGAAAATGACCTTCCAACCAAAAAAAAAAACAGTGACAATTCAAGTGTATTCATTAATCTGTTGGTTCATAGAAACAAAGATCAAAACGAAATTTTAGACTTTTCTAATGCCAATTATCAACCAAGCAGCTGGAAATGGCACAAAACTCGCAAAAGTTATTCATGTTCCCGCTAATGAAGATGTTATTAAATTCAATGAACAGGCTGCAAAAAGTGGAGTAGTTGCCAATTTATGGAAACATTCGGCAAATTCAAAAATGGGAATCATGTGGTCAACAGATTATATTGGAATTAACTCATACTTGAACACGAAGTTGATGTTGAACGATGCCAAATTGATTGAAACTATGAAAAACGAAAAATTCGATATTGGTCTGACCGAATTATTCGATTTCAGGTACATACTTGAATCTTCAAACGGAATTGCATATCTAAAAATGTCCTTTTTCCAGTGGTTTGGCATTTTTCCATGCAATCGACTTGAAAAATGTGATCGGAGTTCATACTACCAGTGTCTTCGAAGGAACTCTTATGTCAACAGGGGCTCCTGTTCTACCCTCATTTGTTCCTGGATCACAAACATTCACTGGTGATTCTGGATCTATTATATCTAGAATTTACAACATTTATATGACTTATTGGTCCTATAAGTTCCAAGACACTTTATTGGGACATGTTCAGAAAGCGGTTGATGAACATTATGGAAAGAAAAATGCGCCTAAATTATGGGATCTTGTGGAAGATATCACTTGGTTCTTTGTCAATTCGGATCCTATTTTTGATTTCCCTAAGCCAATTCCTCATAACATTGTTGAAATTGCCGGAATTTCTGTGTCGAAAACTAAACCATTGAATGAATATTGGAATTCTGTTCTCAACAGAAGAAAAAAGACAGTGCTCGTTTCATTCGGCTCAATTGCATCGCCGAATACAATGCCTGAAAATGTCAAAAATTCAGTGTTCGACACATTCCGCGCGTTTCCAGATGTCACTTTTATTCTGAAATTTGATGATTCTGAAAACCCGATCAATATTGATAATCTTGTAACTGCCAATTGGCTGCCACAAAATGATTTGTTATGTGAGAGAGCTAATGTGATTATCTCATGAGCAGGTTCATATTTTCAGCCGATCCTCGATTATCACTTTTCTGGACACATGGTGGCATGGCTAGTTTGATGGAAAGTTCGCAAAAAGGTGTTCCATTGGTGGTTGTTCCAATTTTTGGTGATCAAATGAGAAATGCTGAAATTGCTAAGAGACACGGAACAGGTACACGTTTTCTCTTTTTTCTTCACTTTAATCAAAAATTCGTGGGTATAATCATACATAATCGTGTAGCCCGTAAAATTTCCTTTAGAATAATCTACATAACTTTCCAAGAAAACATTTTGAAACTATTTAAAAAGGCGCAAAAACAAATTCCTCTTATTCTTTCAAAACAAACATTTCTCTGCGTCTCCTTACACAAACTGGCCACACGCTCCCTTCTTTCTCTGCGTCTCCGCACGGCTGCCACTATCCGCAGACCCGTTAATTTGTTTGCATCTCTCTTTTTATAAGAGAAGAGGGAATGTTTGTTTTCTTTGGTTTTAACCCAGTTACTCAAGGTAATTTTGAGTTCTGACCTTTCGCAAGAAAGTGTCAACATGACTTGAATTTTTGTTTACAGCTTCACCGGGGTATCCGGAGAAGCGAAAATGTTGAAATGAATACGAGTGATTTTCAGCTGTAATTTATGACAAAATGGATCTTGGAAAATCGTCAAAATTGATAGCAACAATTCGTGAGGCGTTGGAAAATCCAGAATACAAGAAATCAGCTGTTTTGTTGGCTGAAATTTTGGCAACCGAAAGGATTTCACCAACCCAAAAAATTAATGACGTCATCACGTTCGCCGGCAAATTTGGACCACAGAAAAGATGGACTTCTTCATCGAAATCATTCACATTTTTCAAATATTTTAACATTGATCTATTAGTTTATGGATTTATTCTAACTTGTATGCTTATTATTAGTCTTATCATCCTTGTCAAGTATATAATTTCGATGATTTTTGGCGGAAATGTCAAAAACAAGAGTGAATAATAGTCATCATTGTACATACATACATTTTTATTGAAAATGATATGAATATAATTGAAAAAGCAACCCATAATTTATCACAAACAAATGAAATTTACAGTTTACTTTTGAATCGCTGCCAATCTGGCGGGTCGTTTTGCCGATTGAGCTCGATCAAAAATCTCGTCCGTGTAAACTACACCATTCACAAGACCATCAAAAGTAGAAGATTTATTTGGGAAATACGATCGAACATCTGGAAAAAGGACTTGAATATAGGGAATATTCGAACCACAGTAACTCACTGAGTCGATTTTGATCTCCTTTATACTTATTCAACACATTAAACTGTTTGACTGGCTTAAAATAACTATTTGCCAAATTCTCTGAATCACTCTTCGCCAATCTTTCCCTCAATTTATCATCATACGATGCTCTCAACAATGTCGACTCCTTTCTCAATGGTCCTACACTCATTGGTGCACCATTGGTGGCACTTGGCAGAACAGTTCGGCTAATCGCCAATTCTGGTAACACCCATCGACTCTCGTCCTCATTCCAAACTGCATCTTTCTTGATTTTATCCAAGTTACTATAATTTGTGTCTGGTTTGATGATTGGCGTGATTCTATCAATTATTTGCATATATAGCTTCAACTGTTGATCCTGTTTTCTGATGGTATCGAGATAGTCCAATCGATCTAATTCAAATTCGCCGTGTAGATCTTCGATCTCTCTTTCGAGACCTTTCGACTTCTTTGTTTCTTTTTCTAGTTGAGTTGTGACAGCATCGAGTTTTTCTTGAGTAGTACTGTATACTTGTAATAATGGATCATCTTTATGAACATTGAGAGCAGCTGTAAATCAAAATTGGATCAGGTATGATATCAGGAAAACTAGCAAAAGTTTTTCAGCCTAGCATGCCGGACTCAGATAAGATAAAATAGTGATCCAAATTTAATTGAAAATTCGATAATGACTAATTGGTCCAAAAATTTCAAAAATAATGGTAGCATCTTCTTTTCATCCGCAAACCCTTTGTTTTTTGAGACCTTTTAGCTCAGAAATTCTTTTTTTTTCTTGAAACGTTTTTTTTCAACAAATAACCTTTTGAACATTTTTGTGATTTTTAACTGAAACGAAATCATTATCAAAAAATGTTGGGACTGAAGTATGAAAGGACCTGGTCTTCTCAACAAACATTTTTTTTTTCTATTTTTTGACAGTACTTGCTCAAAAATGTATTTTGGAACCCTCACACAATTTAAGAACCTTCGTGTCAAAGTTTATAAATTTATTTTTTGAACTCCTGCTTCTGTGAAAGATCAAATCCAGTGTTCAGTTACATCCGAATGTGGCCCTAACACTTACAATTAATTTTTCGCGTCGAAGTTCACTTTGGAAAGACAAACCATTGTGAAAAAAATAAAAACATACAAACATGTTGTAGTTCTATGTTTTAGTTCATTTATTAGTCAGAATTCAATCGCTGCTATTGGGTTACGGTAGTTTCGTTTTTGAAGAGGACAAATTTCAAGAGTCAGAATTTTTCAAATGCGTATAAATTGATCTTTTTTGATCCTTATTTGACCCTTATATTTATTTGACCCTTATAATTTGATTCTGATATCAACATCAGGCAGAAACACCAGGGCGCATGTTACCGATTAAATTTTGACTAATAGGTTCCGTCGTTTTTTTTAAATAAAACAATACGAACCGAACATTGACCTAATAGATAATACAAAAATGTTAAGTGAGTTTTTCCCTTGGTTCCAAATTACTATAATTGAAGCATAATTTCTAGATTTCTTATCAAAATTAATGCTTCAGGGTTCTTTTTCACACTTGATTACCCCAGCTTCAAAAATAGCTGTTTGAGCCAATTTCTCACGTTCAGACTACAAATTTTGATTCTGAATCTTGGTTTGACAAAAACTGATCATCGATTAAAAATTTAGTAAACCCACCACATTTATCACACCAATCGATTGTATAAACTTGATTTACAAAAAAAAAATTCAGAAAAACTAGGTGCAAGTCTCCTAGGATTCAGTTAGAGTTACAAAATAAAGTTTTGAACGATTTTACAACATACCAGCTAATTTCTGTGTCTTTGTCTCTGCTTCCATCAACTGTTTCTGTCTTTTCTGCTTCAACTGCGTATTTCCAGCCTCTTCTCCTCCTATAAACTGATCCTGCAGTTGTTGTATTTTCTTTGCCGCTTCTTCCGGATTCAAATTGTCCAAACTCGCATTCGCCCGTTCATACTCTAATTTCAATGCTTCTAAATCCTTCTTCATCTCCGCCTTGCTCGATTGCTCTTTTTCATATTCTCCTCGCAGATCATTCATTGCTTCTTCGAATTCTGCTCGAAGTTTTCGTCGTTCCTCTTCGACGTTGAAGCTCTGTTGTTGTTGCATGGCTACAAAAAATTTATCGTATTTTATGGTTTTGTATTTATAGAGACTACAAAAAAAATGGAGAGGGGGGGGGGATTCCTCGAAATTTTCCAGAGATCTTACCGGAAGCTGCTCCTGGTTGAACCATTGCCTTCAACCGTTCAATCTCCTCTTGATACTCTCGTAGTAGAGCATCTTTCGGATCTTCATTGATCTTAGGTTTGTTCTTAATATTCTTGGCTCGATTTGCATACCTCAACGTGCTCAAAGTCTCATCATAATTATCACTACTTGGACTAACACAAGCAATCATAATTGTTTTTGTATTTCCTCCCAATGAATCTTGTAAAAGCCTTGTCAATTTGGAGTCTCGATAAGGAATATGCTTAGATTTTCCATCGACTAATGCACTTATCACATTTCCCAACGCAGAAAGTGATAAATTAATCTTTGTCGCCTCTTTTAGCCTATCTCCAGTTGCTCCCGTCTTGCTCTGTCTTTCCGAACCAGCAAGATCTACCAAGTTCAGTTTTCCCATCCGAATAGATCCACCCTCTGTCATTCCTTCTACATAAACTGTGAATATTGAATGAGACCTTGAAGAGTCCTTATTCATCAAAGTTGCTCCAACATGTCGATTATTGAATCCTCTCGTCATTAGTTCTTTACAAGACGGGACATCATGACAAACATGCATTGACAATCCAGCCACATAAACACCTCGATCAGAGTGTTCCTAAATTAGGTGTCATTTTGGAGTATATATTGATGAATGGAAGTTGGGGTTACCTTGATCTCTAATTTCTGTTTGCTATCCGTGCCCAACAAATCTCTAACTTCTTCATTATAAATTTCCAAGTAACTACAATGCACTAGGAATTTCATATTTTCAGTAGTTGATGTGGCTGTGAAAATGTGATCAAATGCGCGTGGAATGACTCCTCGTTGAGTGGCGATCGATTCAACGCCTTGCATTGAAAATGTCTTTCCTGAACCGGTTTGACCGTAGGCAAAGACAGTTCCATTATAACCCTCTATTACATTCTGAAAAATGCATTGTTATTGGGTGGGGATGGTGTGTGAAAACAAGGGAATGGTGTGGAAGAATTTCGGAGATTCTAGATGAGATTGATATCATTCGATAGTATTTTGAACGCTGATCAACATCCCTTATTCAAATTTTGGATACGTCTGTTTTCAATGCTCCAATTGCAGCTCCACGGTTGACATTGAAAAACACAGAATGCTTGAAACATCAAAAAATTTAAACATATCAAGCAGTTTTCAGGGTATAAAAAATTTTTCATATTGAACAGTTCTAAAACATTATTTTCATACAAAAATGTGAAAATTCCGAATTGTTAACATTTTTAACCCATTTCTTCATTTCAGAAAAAATAGAAAACTGACATTATAAAAAGATAGAAAATTTTTATGTGAATTTGTCCCCAAAAAAAATTTTTCTGCTTTTTCTAGGCTTGAAAAAAACGCTCATTCGACAGTGATGTTTAGCGCTCGTTTTTTCTATTTCTCGGTTCCCCATCCGTTTGACACGAGCAAACTGATGACAATGGGCGAATGAGCGACTGGGCGTTCGGGCGTTCGGGCAAGACGGGAATTTCGAGACTCAAGCAAATGGCTGCCTGTTCGTCCAATTTCACAACCCTAGATTTTTCGAAGGGCTCTAAAATTTTGAAGGTTCCAGCGCCACTGTGAGATTTTTGGTTGAAATAAGTACTTTCGCGTTATTTTGCATTATTTTTTAGAAGTGACTTCTTTTATTAGCCAGAATCTGAATATGGGATGTTGACAAGCTTCCAAAGAATCTCCACATTTTTCTAACCCACTCTCTATAGTTAAACAGTACTTCTACTAATGGGAATACAATATCATTGTATATTTGTTCACCAGTCGATTCCAGAAAATATGCACCATCAAATGTGAAATCCTTATTCACCCCATCTGGTGCAACTAACGAGACTTGTCCAACTGCGGAGTTCATCGCCACACATTGCTGAAATAATACTGTATATGAGCAAGGTACATTCAAAAAAGTGTGGACATGAAAGTGTGCAATTTCTGATATCATTTCCGGTCTGCGTCCTTTACCCATCTCTAGTTTTCTAAATCTCACCCACCTCGGTGTTCAGATCTTTCTCCCTTTGATTGAAAGGTCGACATCGGACACAAACCCGAACACTTTCAGCCATATCTAAAAATAATCTGCAGATTATTTATAGCCAATCAAAAAAGTTTCAAATAGGATTGGCAAGATTCAAAAAAATGTAGTATAACAAAAGAAGGAGAAGAAAAAAAAACGAAATATAGCAACAGCTAGATTTTGAGGTTCTCTCTCTTCTTCTTCTTGTGGTGGGCGGCGCACCTAGCAACCAAAACTAATTTTTTGTGTGTATATATATCTATATTATATTTTTTGGCAGGAAAAGAAAAAAAAACTAAAAAGTAAAATTTTCATGGATTGTTGATTGTATTGTTTGTTGTTCATGGTGATTGAAAGGATTCCGAGCATATATGATTATTGGAACGAACACTTTATATTATGTGTACATATATACAAGACACTGAAAAATTGCAAAAAAACAAAAAAAAAAAAAAACAAGTTTCCCGCGCTTTCTTTCATTTTTTCCACAAAAAATAGCAATTCTGGGAAAATGTGTTTTATTTGATTAGATTTTTAAGGTATTTTTTGTATATGTACATACATGTTGGAT
This sequence comes from Caenorhabditis sp. 38 MB-2015, assembly GCA_900536415.3. NCBI lineage: Eukaryota > Metazoa > Nematoda > Chromadorea > Rhabditida > Rhabditidae > Caenorhabditis > Caenorhabditis quiockensis. Next base: position 664,320 of record LR548591.1, read on the forward strand.
CAAAAAATTGAGAATATGGATTCTTGAAAGTTATTTATTTATTTGTTCGAACCAGTATACTCATGAAAATAATTTCCTGCGACGTAGTTGTGCGCGACCCTGCAAATGCACGGAAGCAGGGTCGCGCACCCCGTCACTAATCTCGCGCTATCCCGTCTATGGTCGCATTACCCTTGCATGTTTTTGCATAGAACCCCGCAGCAAACCATATTTCGCAAAAACCAGAACATTTTGTCGTTTATCACCTATCCCTGATACCTTTCTGAACGAGAACACTGCTTTATTGAGGATTAAGGATTATATTTTCATATTAAAAACTAGAAATACAGCATATAAAGTTCAAATATCATGATGCGTAAGTGGGAACGTGGTAGTTACTCATTTCTGTTAAAACATTGATCATATCACCATTTTCATCCAACACTTTGAAATAACGAGACTGAAAAAATAGAAGTCTAATATTTTGCTTAACGTTTTATTTTTGCTTACAATTACTCTTTGATTGATTAGATGGAATTCACTGTTTCTACCACATTCGAACTCTACTTACATTTGTTGAAACTGTCCGATCATTCCATCGCTATGTCTTTGAGTGAACTGTTGAATCTTTAAAACAGTGAAATTTGATGAGATAAAACATAAGAGAACCAATTACATGTAATATCATCGAAACCAAAAGTGGACAGTTTACACAAAAGAAGGCTATGGGGGACTGAATCAAACGGTTTGCGAAAATCGAAATAAATACAATCAACAAATGTTTTGGTGGCTAGGTATTTTTGGCAAATGGAAGTGTATTAAATGTTAGCAAAGGTGCAGGAGCGAGAACTGAGGAAACCATATTGATATTTGGAGATTCTAGATGTAAATGAAGGTTGTCATTATTCATTAACATGGACTCATTGAAAACGAGATCTGTCAAAAAAATTTATGCATTTTTTGAAACGTATAGTTTGCAGGATGGCCACTCGCTATGGCCACTCGCGATGTCTCTTCGTCTCCCTCTTTCTCACGATCTCTCGCTTTTTGTGTGTTAGTTTTTTTTGTATGAAAAAGTTTAAATAGCAGTTTTCTTATCGTTGTATTTAATGAAAGAATACGCGACCGAAAACATTTTGAAATGAAAAAAAAATCATTTAAAAAATACTCGAAGCCTAATTGTAAGCAAAAAAAAATGTGGTTTATAACTTTTGTTCGAGTTGTTCTTCTTTACAGGTTGATTTAAAGACACTTGTTCAGATTAATTTTTATTCTCCCGAAAAAATTTTCAAACAAAATATAAAGAGTAGCTAATATTATATTATAGAATTAGAGTTGAAAGAAGAACGTTTTTATTTACAGATAGGAGCAAATAACTGGACTATTCGACGGCCTTCTTTCAGGCACTCTTGCCGCACTGTGGCCCTATCTGATGCACACGTGCGATGAATTTCAGGGCACGTGTGTTTTCAGACCCAGCACCGGTGCTTTAAACCACGGAACTTGGACTTGTTTGACAACCGAGGAGATCATTGATAACTAAATTATTTTGTTTTCATTAACTAATCTGCTCTAATCTACATATTGCTACGAGACCTAATTGAATTTTTAATACACCTTTGCGTATTGTTTTCTGTGCATCGCAATGGAGACAGTCCATTTTGAGAATGTGTTAATTTTTTGACTCGCCCAAACGGTTTTGAGATTTTGAAAAAATATTCACGGAGTGCAAAGTTACAAGCATTCGAGAAATATTCGTTTTTTTCATCTTCAATCCACACCAAAACGGGGAAAATTTTTTAAAATGAGGCTTTTAAGAAAAAAATTTGAGGCGAATCGGTGCCGGAAATTAATTTTTTTTAAGTCTTAAAGGTGGACTGCGACATAATTGCATGTTTAATTTTTTTTTTTAAATTTCGTGTTTTCATTAGAATAATCCCATTCACTAATAAATTCAAAATATGTGCGCTCTATCGAAATGTATTATCTTTTCTCTCTCATTGTTTTCAACACACACTCACAAATTGTTCGTAATGTTCGGTGTTTGCAGATTTTAATGTACAACCTTTTTGCGGACCATATTTTTGAATTATTTTGGAGCCTACCTTTGCTGTAGGAATTCAATCTTTGTCATCAGATAACTGTAGTTCTGATTTTCAGCCTAAAAAATTTCAGCAATCATAATTTTTCACAAAGATATAGGTGAGTAATTGGGCCTGTAGAATTCAATTTTTGTTTCAAAACCAGCAAAAATAAACTAAAAACTCTGTGCCTCGTGAATGATAGGGAGACGTGTTTCCGACCTGTACTTGCTGACATGTTTGTTTGTGATTGAAAATCTCTCTTTGAATGTAACGCTCTCCCATTTGTGAACTCAAGACAATATTTTTCAGATTTGGGCTCTCCAATGGTTAAGCAATGATCCAAATTTTTGAATCTTTGAGTGGTTGTAACTTTTTTCTAAACGCCGAAGGAAAAAGAAAAAAACAGTACGTTTATCAGGAGGGTCGTATTAGTAAGTACACAAAGTCTCGTCAAACTTTCAAATGGGGACAAGTTGAACCACCCGTCTAAAGAAAGAAGTCGATGAACGAGAAAAAATACTAATTTGGTTCAAGAGCAAAATTGAAACCACAATGACCTGACGGCAGCTATAATTTTCTAACTAAATGTTGAACTGACGAGAGAATACAACAAATTGGATATTCACAAGAGACCATGATAGTCGATGAAGTTTTGATGCTGATCACCACGCTGAAATTGACCTTTTTTTTCGGAAATTTGAGAGAATATTTTTTTTGAACTAAAAACTTATAGTGAGCTGAAGTTCTGAAAACCATATCTGAAGAAAATTTTCAGAGAATTTTAGCAAAAACATTTGAAATCAACAAGGTCATTCTGATTTAACGGTCTTAAAAACATCACTTTTAAAAGGACTCCATTTGTTTTCTATTTGTCATGATTCATCTGTGTTCCTTTATTTTCCCAAAGATTGGTAATCAAAAAAGCGTCGAATTTTTCTGCATTTCGTTCTTCTGTGGGGATACATAATATCAAGTTTCATCGGATCACTGATGCACATTTTTTCTCCGACAATGGTAGGCATCAAAAAGACGAAGTGAAATGGGATGGCTATACGAATGGAGACAGAGACATCAAAAAAAGAGTATGGAATGATTGGTTTGCAAATTTAACAGGTGTTTGGTAGAATCTCTTATTTAATGTTCAAGCTCACTCGTTCGATTCCATCAATCTGTCTGAAATGTTTTTTGCTGGTAATTCATTTATCCACTTTTGAATACCCATAGTAATGTTTCTCAATTTTGAGTTCAGCTTGTCAAATTCAGAAGCCGATTCAAAAAGATAATAATGGCAAATAATATGTTCATCACACAACTCCGTGAAATTTCATTTTTTTTGAAATAAGCTGAACTTGTGTATTTATGTTTTATTGTTTTGTTCATAAATTAATTTTTACAATTTCATGATTTCACTATTTACAAGTTCAACAACCCTTATTCGTCTTTCAAATCGCCGATATAAGTGCATCTCGGATATTTCGTTTTGAGAACTGGCCATTGAACCAAAACATCATCGATTAAGCCCGAATAATAGAGAATAGCGCCGGACATTGATAGTTTTTCAACTCGACAAATTGATTCTTCGTAGATAATTGTGGTGTCAGAGAGGCGGATGAGATCGAAAAATGCGGCAGCGAATGCAATTGGAATACATGTCCCTGGACCATTGAGAAGAACTAGATCTGGCCTGAAAAGAATAAAACATTAAACAATATAGCTATAGGAAAAACTTTTGAGTGAAATTTAGTACAATTTATGTAGCAATTTGTAGTCTTTACATTAAAAAAAACAATTTTATTGAAATTCAGACATTATTGAAACAATTTTTGGAAAAATTCAATATTTTGGGAAAACATGGCGGTATGAAAATTTTTACTTTTAGTTGAGAGCTTTACTGAAAAACGAATAACTGCTTTTCGCAGTTTTTTTTTTAAATATTCGAACATTTAACTAACCTATTTTTATAGACAACTTCGAACGCATAGAATATAGCATATATTGTTGAGAATACTGATGAGAAATAAGACTGACCAACTTCACGACTTCTTGGAATTTTCTCAATTTTCGCGTTTTCTTCCAAATTTCGAACTTTTGATTCACTCATTTTATCTGTTTCTGCCACAACATACATTCGATTTTTGTATTCTGGGCCAAGTTCGCTGACCAAAGTCAACATCTCCGTTGTATGACCACCGGAGCCCAAAACGACTAGAGTTTTTACCTGAAATTTTTACGATTATTTCTAAAATAAACTGATTTTGCTCACCTCATGTTTCTTCTCTTTGTGCTTGGTTGAATGATTAGAATGTCGCACCAAAAATGTTAGATAAGCTGTGGCGACTAATACACCAAAAAGAATAATTGCAGTGACGAGGAAAAAGATGAAAAACATGGTTTTTTCGTAATAATGTTAGTTTTTTGGCGAAAATAAAAATAAAAACTACAACACTCCGCAAAATGACGCCTGTGTAGTTCTCTTGGACAAATTTTTTTTTCAAAATTGTTTGTTTTTTCCTGGAAGCAAACGCATTTTTCCATCAACTGCCGATGTTATGTATTGTGAGACGAAATTTATCGAATAGAAGAAGTAGTTTTGTTGAAGATATCAGGATCGTTAAATCAAAAGAAGTCAAAACTCCTCCAAAATTACCGATTTTTCACAAACCTAGAAAAATGAGCGAATCTATGCAAAAATTCGACTACTTGTTGGTTCTTGATTTTGAAGCGACATGTGAGCCAGGACCAATTTATCCCGTGCAGGTAAAATCTTTCATTTTTTTCAGAGTTGAAAACTTTTTTTAAGGAAATAATCGAATTTCCGGTAGTACAACTTCGAACGGCAGATTGGAGAGAAGTGAGGCGATTCCACAAATATGTAAAGCCATCGGAGAATCAAAAATTATCCACGTTTTGCACGAATTTGACAGGAATTATTCAAGAAATGGTAGATGAGCAGCAAAGCCTTAAAGAAATTCTAAATTCTTTTGACACGTGGATAAAAGAAGATTCAAGTTTGACTAATTTCGCTATGGTAACTTGTGGAGATTGGGATTTGAAAGTGGCCCTACCAACAGAAGCAAACTACAAAAATTTGGAAATTCCGAATTATTTCAAAAACTGGATCAATGTCAAAAAGTCATACGCTCAACATACGGGACATTTTGCTAGGAGTATGAAACATCTTCTTGAAATATACAATCTAAAATTCGAGGTAAGTAAATTGCAAAGTTTCTCAAAATAAATCTCCATTTTTCAGGGTCGCCATCATAGTGGAATCGATGACGTCACGAACATTTGTGAAATTGTTAAATGTCTTGGAAAATCGGGGCATACTTTTGATTATACGTCGAATCAGAAGCCAAAGTTTTTCAGATTAAAAAAAAATTAAAATGAATTTATTAGAAGAACCCGTGAAAAGAATAAAAATAAAAAGGACTTTCCTAAACAATATGATATCCCTTGTCTGATGGATTGTTGGTTGGCGGGCGAGCATCTTTGTTTTTGTCACAACTTTTTGCACGGCTCAAACGTCGTCGAACAGTCCGAGCTCGTTTCTGTAATGTCAATGTTTCTCAGGTAAGAACTGTGTTTTCAGTTAAAATTGAGAATGAATTTCCCAATATGTATCACTTCGAAATAAAAACTCACAGCAATTTTTCCAACTGGTTGATATCCTGTCGAATGTGAATTCCAATAATGGCAAATCATAACCGCTGTCAAAATAAAACAAACTCCCAAGGCGACACTTCCCAAAAGCATAAATCCACTCAAACCATTCCCCAAACCAGTTCGAACTTTCATCTTACTATAATGATCCAACCAAATTCCCGTCGTTATAACAGCGAGCAAACTTCCGACCGAGCTCATTATACAAAAAACGAGCCAAAGAATTAACATTGTTCGCCAACGATACCGATGAACCGCGCCAAGTCCTAAGGCACCTGTTATAAGGCCAACGATCGCGGATACTGTGTTCATATGACATGTTGATTGGTATTCGGCTTCATTTGGGTAACCGGGACATGTTGTGCCATGAGCAAGGAAAATCAACGAGATGAACAATTCTGCGCGACAAAGGTGAACCATTATTTGAGCATATCTGTAGAGCGATTTGTAAAAATTGCACTAAAATCATTAATACTTACTCAGTATGTTGGAAACCAGCTTTTTGCATAACTGTGTAAGCTTTGTATTTTCTTCTCTCCGAAGATGATTCTTCCTCTTCTTCTGATGTCTGGAAAATGCTTGTAAAAATGAAGTTTATTTCTAACTCACCATTGGACCTGGCATCAAACGTGCATTCGGTTCTTGAAACGACGGTCGAAGTAATCCCATGCTTAGATTCCTCTGAAACTCAAAAACCTTATTTTTATCTCACAATTTCTTTTGGCCCGCCGCTTACTAAAACATCAAACTCGTGAAAATAGAGTAAATCGTCTGAAAACTCGACCATTTTTGTCTCAAATTAACGAACAAGATAATGAAACATTTTTAGATCGTAAACATCAAAATCAGGTTTTTTGCACTTACACAGCGAGAAAAAATAGAATCTTCCAGAATGTTGTTGTTTTTTCGTGAACGTGCGCAATCAATAAAATAGTTCGAAAATGAGAAAAGATCTTGAATGACGCAAAGACGAAAAAGTAAAGAGGCAAACCGGTTTGAGTGTAATTTTTTGGAAAGATAGTTTCAGCTTGGACAATGTCATTTGAACAGATTTTATCTACCATTTTTTCGAAAGGTATCTACAATACGTTTCTGTTTTATAATTTATATTTAGATTGTTTTTTCAAATTGGTAAAAAACAACTATATGATGATGACTCTGATCTGTGAACTATATCCCAGAAAGTAATATTCGTTCGATGGATAATTACAGTTCAAAAAAGGGTCAAAAAAGTTTTCGATACCAATTTCTTTGAAATGTGTCCAACTGGAAAAATAGACCTAGTTAGTTCAAAAAAAAATCCTGGAAAATGAATAAATTTGACTTTCTCTTGCACCAAATCAAATGTTCTTTTCAGGGTTTTCCAATTTTCAATTCAAAAGTTCAGGAAAATCAAATAAATTCGTGTTTTCTTGTTGGAAACTCGTTTTGTAATGAAGTCAAATATTTCAACTCGATTCAAAAACTTCAACAAAACTGAGCCGGTTTGGTTTAATTCAGTGGGGGATTTCAGTTTTTGTTTGAGACAAATATTGAAATACTTTGAATTTGGATATAATTGCTATTGGAACCTCTCGAAACGTTTTTTTTTACTTAAATGTTTCCAAAAATTTTGAAAACATCGAAAATCTAAACTTGAAAGTACAGTACCTTTGGTAGGATCAGAATTCTCATAAAAACATAAAAGTCCTCAGCTGTATTACACAGAAAAATCCTTTTTGTTCCGATTTTTGATAAAGTTTAAAGCTGATTATGAAGACAGAATAGTAGAAAACTCCAAGTTTTTTTGGGTTTAGGTGAAAAACTGAAACCAGAGCCTATTTTAGCAGACCTAGTCCCCTGAAAAAATTTGTTTTAAAGTTAATTTTCAAAAAAAAGTTTTGTTGTTTTCACTATCTAGAATTTGAGCCCAATTTTTATGGACCTTCGGGGTTTCTCTGACGTTCTCCCGCACAAAAAAGACTTTAGTATCACCCGGAACTCACCAAATCACAAAGTGAAAATGGCATCCTAACACAATTTTTTAATCTCGTTCAAAAAAATCCAATAAATAGAAGCACTTTTGAACATATACAAATAAAAATATGAAAAATACAGAAGAAAAAGAAGACGACGACAAAGAAGATAAAACCGAGGACATTCTGAGAAGACCAAAAAATAGAATAGGAAAAGGTGAGAGTTTAGGCAGAGAAACAAAAGAAAACGATATGAATCGCGGTCGGGTGGTTGGATTTTCGAGGATGGAACGAAACGAGATGATATTCTTGCAGAAAAAGGTGACCATGCTATACTATAGCATGATGGGAAAAGAAAATGGAGACATATGTGAACGAGACGAGTGTACTGAACTAAGATAATTCAATAAAGTATGACCTTTATATCATTCTCACTGCTAAGAATGACTTTATCCATCCACACCATTTACGTATTTCCAATGTGATCATACTTTATCGTAGTTTGTGACGGAAGAAAATGATACATACGGATCTGATCTAGACTACGGTATTGAACACAAATACGTAGAAAAATTCATTCAGATCAGTCAAAATAAACTTAGTTTGTTCTTCACACATCGGATTATCTGCTTCGTTTTGTACTTCAACTGGAATACTAGAATTTGAAACTTCATGTTTGGAATGAGAAGTTATATAGATGTGTGCTTTCATATGTGAACATTTTCAGCAAAGTGTAATAGAATTTTTTAACAGAAAAACTTTTGATTATTTGATAAATGGGCAAAGAATGTTGCAACATACCAAATTTTCCAAGCGATTTTTAAAACTATTTCACTGCAATAAGCTTTTTTCGAGGAGAACTGTGATGGTAAAATACTCAAAAGATTCGCGACAAATTAAATTTCAGTTATTCCGAAGTCTTGCTCTAAACCTCCGTTGTGGCCTTTTCACTGGGTGTCATTCAATTGGTTCTTCATTTTCGGTGTCCGAATATCGATCCTTTTTTCATTTCGAGTTGTTTGATGGAATGTTGATCCCGTTGACTGCTTGTCCCCTTAAGAATTTCCTATTTTGTCGGAGCATCTTCTGATTGTGAGCCCGTGTTTCCGGAGCCATGTTATTTTCTGAGAACACAAATTGACGTGATTCGAGCATTACTTTTATTTCCAAAACTTACATTATCAAAAAAAGTTTATCAACCGGGAAACTTAGTCATTCCAGTTGTAGAAAAAAATTTCAATATAGTGCCATGCTAATTGTAAGCTTTGTACTATTATTTACCCTGTTTGTTGTTTTTTCAAAAGTTTCATAAGTTCAGATGTACTGTACATGCAAAACATTCCATGTTTACACCTATGAATAGAAGGAAAGTACATAAGAAATGTGAAGCATGAAAATTTATGCAAAAATCATCTCTTATGTGCATCGATATCGTTTGGTTAAAATTTTGAAAACAAAACAGTTAAGCCTGTTTTGTCAACCATAATGAAGCCAAAATTATTTCATTTGATCTCTCCTAATGGATTCGATCAAAGTAAATTTTAGGGTTGAAAAAAATATATATAACAAGGGACATGTTTAAGGTTAGACACTTAACTTTTGATGAACATTTGTATATATATACAAGTTTTCATGAAAAGTTAAGTGTCTAACCTCAAACATGTCCCTTGTAAGTATATTTTTAAAAAGTCGTTGTCATGATCTTTCTCATATGGTTATGCCCAGCCTGGTCTCCAGTATTTTCTATTTTCTGTCCATTATAAAAATCGTATGCAATATTGCTGATGCAACAACCATATATTTTTTCTCAACAAAAAAGTTTTTCAATTGAAATTTTTTTTCAATTTCAAATTCCAACTCTGATACAATTCGAATATACCTTAAACTCTAATGTTTTTCAGACCTCGCTTTGAACCAAGAAGTCTCAACTTCCGAAGGTCAAATTTTTCCAATGTTCTTTGATTTATTTTTCGAATTGAACATGTTCACTTTATTAATATAGATAAGAGAACAAATATAAACGTACATAATTTTATTTGACAAAACGAAATGGTCAAGAATGAAAGTAACAAAATTGGCTTGATTGGTGCAACTGCTTATATTGTTGGAAGTATTATTGGAAGTGGTATATTCATTGCACCAAAGGTATTTAACCTGAATTTATATTTGGTGAGGTTATATTTTACCTTTTTTTTTTCAGGGAATCGTAGAACATGCCGGATCTGTTGGTCTTTCTCTGATAATATGGATAGTTTGTGCATTGTTGAATATGATCACAGCGATTGTTAGTTGAGAAATTGTTTTACTTATTATGAGAACTATGTTTCAGAATTTCATCGAACTAGGAACTAGTATACCCGAAAGTGGCGCAGAATTGGCGTATATTGATTATATGGGTTGGACACCTATTGCGTTTTCGATTCTATGGTTATCGTTGTTGATTCAGAGGTGAGCCTGGATAGAATAGGAGTTCATAACCTATGATATCCAAAAATTACACATTTTTGATATTTAAAATTCACTCGGCACATAACAGAAAAATTTGCTTAAAAATAGTAGAAAGAGACCTGTTTCACAAAAATTAAAAAATCAATTCATTTTTATTCAGTCAGTAAATAAATGAACGGACCAAAATCATTAAAAATTGGACTGTTATTTCCGCATTTTATAACTCCTGGTCAGATTCAAGAAACAAATTTCAAAGTTTTTTCGCTGAAATTGAATTTAAATCTAAATTCATCAAATGAATTTTAATTCATAGTTTGTTTTCCAGTTCATCTTCAGCTGCTGTTCTTTATCTCACATTCGGGAAATACATCATCGAAGCTCTTGAACCTGTTATTTGTTTCACCGACACTGAAAGAGATAACGCTGAAAAGTTTCTTGGATTTGGCTTATTATGTGAATAACCTTCCGAACTTTCCAACCACCTTCTCTGTATTTTTCCAGTATTTCTCACTCTCACCAACATGTTCTCTTTGAAAAAATTCGCCTCGAAAGTCCAAATTGTTTCAATGTGCTCAAAAATCTTTGCCACTCTAATTATCATTTCAATCGGCGCATTTTTCATGATTTTCAAAGGATCTACAAGTCATTATAGTAGTTCGCAAATCATGAAGGGAAGTAATTTCAATGCAGGTGCTATTGTTCTCGCAATTTATCAAGGAAATTGGGCGTTTGGTGGGTTCACTACGTTGAACTATGGAACCGAAGAGATTGAGATCAAGAATTTCGAAAAGTAAGCTTTATCAAGAGAGATTTTTGTATTATGCAAATGATTTTCAGAACTCTCCCTCGCGCATCTTTGGGTGGTTTAATAATATCGGCAGTGATCTACGTTTGTGTGAATATATCATATTTTGCGATATTGACGCCTCAAGAGATAATTGATTCAAGCGCCGTGGCTACGGTAAGTCACAATCAAACTTGGATGGGGACAAAATATTGTTTTTAAAAAAATCACTGCCGATTAAGATAGAATTAAGTTCGTTGTTTTTTTATGATTTGAATCCTATTAATTGTCTCGGACAGAACGATAAGACCTTTGAAAATGAACCAATATGACCAGGAAACCAATTGTCTACAGTATTCTTCAGTTTTTCACAAAATAGCAATGTGTTATAATAAGCTAACGAACTATTTTTTGTAGATTTTCATGAAATTCGGATAACAAAAAAATTGAAACTGGTCAACATAGGTTTTTAAAAAAATTGCCCTTATTTAAATATTTACAAAATCTATACATACCTTGAGAAGTTAATTTTTATAAGACTCAAATTTTTAAATCTTCTGTGAACCCACTGAAGCAGACATATTTGAAAAAAAACTGTTGAAGGTTGGTTTTCTCGGCCATATTGGTGCTTTTTCAAGGTTCTAATTCTCTATTCTAACAATAAGGAACTTGTTTAAAGACACCTAGCCAATTGGAAAAATTATTCTTTGCACTAAAAATTTCAAAATCAAACAAACAAGCTTGTTCGCTCCATTGAGATCAACAATTCGTTTGGACTACGGTAGTTGTGTTTTTACGGAATTTACGGCGTCCCAGCGATTTTGAAAAAAGGACATTTATTTTTTTTTCCTCGGTAAATAACAAAATTTTTGAAAACGTTTTTCACACAATGAAAACTCATGGGAAGATGAACAAAAATGTTTTAATCACTAAAAAATGACTTCCCAACTGTCTAGGTGTCTTTAATGTATACGTCTGTACAAATGAGCTGTGAAAAAGAAATGGAATAGTAATCCAGCTTGACTAAAGAAAAAATTTTTGCTCTCAAAATTTCGGTTCAATTTTCGGAAAAATAACTAAACAGAAAAACATTTTTTCCAACGATTCATATGTCAGACTTTCATTCAACAAACCGTCGGTAACAATGCTGCCTACGCTGTCCCCGCTGTTGTCGGTTTTCTCCTCGTCGGAACCCTCAATGGTGATGTTTTCAGTTGGAGTAGGTAAGCCCTCTTCTCCTCACTATAAATTTCAATTTACTCCCTCCTCCTATTCTAATTTAAAGATACATGGTAGCTGGATCTCGTCGTAACATGATGCCAACATGTTTCAGTCTAATCCACGTGGATAATGACAGTCCAAGAGTTTCCGTCTTTTTTCATGTAAGACAATAGCTGATAATTTAGTTCTGAAAATTCGATTTTCAGACATTGACATCGATCGCATTTGCATTTATGGGTGATACAGATACTCTTGTCAACTATCTCACAATCATCGGGCTACTGACAACGATTATTGTGTTGATAATTTTGGTTATAATCAAATGGAAAGACCTTCCCGTGGCTTCCACGGCAGTAAAATATTCAATATTTTGGCCTATTTTCAATATAATTATTAATGTGGCCTTGCTAGTAATACCAATTCAAGAAGACCCTTTGAGTTCTATTATTGGAATCGCCATGTTTATTGGTGGAATAGGTAAGTACTCCGAGAGAATTACAAAAAACAGTTATGATTTTTTTTTCCAGTGGTATATTATTTTGTGACATTCATCACTTCTCGATCAGATTTTTTGCACATAGCAGATCGATATTCCACGCAATTATTTCAGAAACTAACATGGACAATTGTGGATTCGGGTCCCGAAACGATAACAAAGCTTTAGAAGTTGTTGTATTTATTTTGTGTCAATCCCTCAACCTAAAAAAAAAGCCAAAAAAAGTCATGCAATCAACAATCTCTTCTTTTTCACTAAATTCCAGGATGTGTGCGTGTATAGAGGTTATTTAGTATGAGCCACCCAACCGACGAGCCCCATCTTTTCTTTTGTCGGTATCTGCGTCTCTTTCATTTCGTATACTATTTCATCGTCTACGGTATTCCCTTGTGATAGCTCGTTAGTGTGGAATAGACAACAAGTAGAGGAAAAGAAGAAGAAGCAGAAGAAGAAAGAATGGCGACTTCCGTTCGTGTTTGGGTTTTTGGAGTCAAAAAGGAGACGAATACTTCCGTGCATATACCGTAGTCTTCTTTTGTTGCTTCTTACACGCAATCAAGGATTTACTAATTAGGTATACACTTTTGGGAGAGGAAGCAAAACGCCGATAGGTACAGTAGTATATGGGCGGGGTTCCAAGTAAAGTGTTGGAAGTCCTTAAGGATGTTGAATACAAAAGTTCATCTTCATTCTCATCTGATAAAAATTTTGATAGATTACCGAAGAAATAACAAAACCTACAAAAAACTCTGGTTCCACAATCAAAACCGGTCTTTTTTGCAACTGGAACCAATTTTTAGGTTTGCATCGGAGACCTTTTCTGGTGTTTGACCTCATTGTCGAAGAAACAGTTTTGGAACCTGGGTTGATAGATTCATAGTATCAGAAAAATTGTTATAGGGATTTTGCCTAAAAAATTCGAAATCAGATTTTGTCCAGCGGATTTCCAAAGTGAATCAGTAGAAACCTATCTTAGTTTCAACTATACTTTGATATACTGTGAATCCAATTTTTGTTACCATTGGAAGAGAAATCTTTGTGACGTCTAGAAATTGAGCAACATGGTTTCATTAGACCAAAAAACAATTTGGGGGTCTGAAAGAATTAAGCTACATTCAGTTTTGGTCAAAAATCATCGAAAAATTTGTAGAAGTTCAAAAATATAGTTGCAATTTTTTAACAGACTTCCAAATTTTTTCGATCTCATTAATTTTTAAATTTTCTATACGGCAGTGAAACCTCGGCCACGTCCAACCAAGGACCAACAGTCCAAAAAATCGAAAACACAGTAGCTCCTTGGAGAATATGAGGCTGAATCTTAACTATGATCTGATAGTTTTTTTCTGCAGAAAGTCCCTAAATAATCTGAAGGTCCAATTTTGAATGATAGTTGGTGCCTTGGTTCACTAACATTTTTTAAGCCCTCTTTTTTAAAATACTTTAAATAAGAACCCTTTTATCATTCTGGGCCGTTTTTTGAAGCTCCTATATCATTTAGAATTTTCACGATTTTTAAATTTCTAATGGGCAATGTCTATGTGAGCCTAGTTGATAAAAATAACCAATACACTTGTCAAGCCAACACACATTTCAATACGAACTGTCAAACTGAAGAATTTATGTTTATCTACAAAAATTCCAATTCCTGACATTGAGGTACTGTAGATTTAATTCCAACGCTCAAAATATATTCGGTATCTCGGGTTATATCTTGTCTTGTATCTTGTATCTTAGGATTTGTAAAACCCGATTCTGACCATGGTTCCATAAAAATCTTTCAAATCCACTAAAAAGTTTTCAAGCCAATCCCTCCCTCCAATATGTTGCGAAAAGGTTTGTATTTCGTTGTTTTGGCGTGTCGAGTGTTTCCCCGTGAGGTTTGAGGTGATATTTGACAAGTGCTCCTTTTTTTTTGGCTTGGTTCCGACACATCCCGAAAATTGTTTTCGGTGGCAAGTGTTTGATTGGCAGCCAGGAGGACTCTCGGGATTTGCATTTATCAATCAAAATATATACCGACCAAAGCGGAGGACGAGAGCAGTTTTTCGAGGAGAAAAAGAATAAGGAAGAGAAGAAATATGATCTGTGAAAGAGAAATGGAATTTGATTAAGTACATATGTATGTTTCAAAAAAAAAAAGTAAACCCCTCAAATTTTGTGTGCAAAATGAGCTTTCTCGTCGGCACCACATCAAATACAATAAATATATCATTCACACGAGCTCTCATTATCATAATACGGCTTCCCCTCGAGACATTTCTCACTAACACACAGAAGATACACAAAAGAATCATCATGTGTGCATGATTTGCGATTTATTGCCTGCGCCAATATCTCACTTACACCTTGGGGAGCAATTTTGGTCGAGTGGGCACCAGCAGCGAGAAACACCGTTTCGATGTGTTTCAATTTATGGCTTTGAGAGATTATGTGAATTGAAGAGAGGCGAGAGATGCGAATACGGTAGATGATGGGTTTTTCGGTGGTGGATTTATGGGTATTGAGATAAAGAGAAATGGCTGCTTCCCTTTTTTGAAAGAAAGTTGCAAAAGAGTTTAGATACATACGTGGTTGGAGGATAGCATTTTGCTGAGTTGAACTTCTGAAAAAAGATTATTTCTTAAAAGTCTAAATACAAAATCTGAATATCTCTGGCCAACAAACTTCTATATGAAAAGTTTTCCTGAATAGCTAAACGTCCTGAGTCCTGAAAAGCCCGTTCAATAAAATTTGACGTGATGCTATTTTTGTTGAGGAATTGTAAATAAAACACAATTTTGTAACTACCAATTTTCCAACCTCTTTATTCAGTAGTACATGAACAGCTTTTGTGGTTTTTTGTCGTATTTCATTCAAAAATAGTTCAGGTTTACAAATATAAAAATCAACGTTTAGGTTTTATTCAGGAGAAGTCAGAAAAAAATCAGAATAACTCGGCTTCTGTTAATTTTTTAGTTATTTTCAAATGGTCAAAGTTCCATGGTGATTCAAAAATGCTTCGTAATCTGGATTTGTGGATAACTATGTCCAAGTAAAGTCGAACATTCAATGCTGAAATTTCGAAAATTTTCATGGCTTGTTGGACAATGCGTTTACAATTGAACCAGGGGTCTGTTAGGTATCATTTCAACAGAGAAAACCTAAAGCCTAAGTTGTGTATTAAATTGGTTTTTGTCTGATTCATGCTAGATTCATTTTTTAAGACCTTTTAAGACCGATTTACCACCGATTTACGATAAGACCAGTATCCAGGATTGTCTGAAAATGACCCTGCAACAAAATGATCTTGAAAAAGGTGTCACCGAAAAAACCCAAAAATTTACCATCGAGAGTGGATCTGAAATTCCAAGGCTATGCTGTCATGACTATTATATCAAAATATTTTGTACCATTTTTTCTCATTCAAAATTTTTCTATGTTTCCAAATAATCTAGACAGTTGGAATTTTAAGTTTATATAGCAATTCTATTCATCTTTCCATGAGTTTTCAATCCAATCATGTTTTTTTTTAATTTAAAAGAAAACATTTTTTAGAGATAAAAAACCGTTTTTCAAAATTGCTTGCCCGCATTTTCATCGTGTTTGCACACAAAAAAACAGCTTGATGGAAATGTCAAAATAAACGCTTCTTTGATTTTGAATTTTGAGTGGGAAAAAATGATGATTTTCCAATTAGCTATGTAGGTGTCTTTAAGTTGACCTATGTATGTTACAAAAAAGTTTTTATAGTACCTCTGCCTGCCAGTCCTCACCAATACAAATATTATCCTAATCTCCTTTCCCCCAATAAAAAAAAACAGATCTCGGATAATTGGATGAGGAGGGTGGGTAATCTGATCATTTTGCGTAACAGATGTATCCCTATACATTTGTAGCAAGGTGTGACACGTAGGTCAAAGCTTCTCGTATTTCTTCTCCCTGATACATAGTTTATGTTATTATGTATGTCCCTCATTGAGTCCTTGAAATGGCAGCTGCCAGGTACTGTTAAGTAGAGGAAGACACAACACACTTGACATTAGATACACTTGTTGCAACTACTTCTTCTAATAAATGCATGTAGTACATATTTATGCAAATTTTGTATACATCTGGACCCTCTTGATCGGACAAATGATACACTACTTGCGTGAGGATTAATAAATAATCAAACAATAACATAATAAACCAACAACATGAATGTGAATGGATTGAATAATACGTAATAATATAGCTGGCATTGGGTACTGTACATTCAGTTTTACAGTTTTTTGAACACCTAGAACAAGTGGGTCATTGTGTTATGTGAATAGTAGAAGCCCTAGTTTCCATTCAGGGGATATTTATATGAAAAAATTCAAGCTGTAATAAACTTTTAAAAAATCCAAGTTTTGTTAACCGAATATTGAAAAGGCCCATCTTAAATAACGGTGAATCCAAAACCGAACTCATTAAGTAAGTTCTGGATCGAACCTATCTCAATGCTTCGACCCATTTTAGGCTTACAATTTTGGCCTAAATTATGTCCCAACTTCGAAAAAAGTATAAAACCAGCCTTTTTGCCGATCAACATCTATTCAGTTCATTTCTGCCCTCTCTCCTCAAAACAATAATTTTTTGTATCCATGGATTTCTCCTTGGATTTCATTATGTTTTTTTTCAATTCCAAAAATCTTTGTGTAAAAAAATGTCAGTTTGTACTATAAATAGTTCTTTGCCAGCTTATCAGGTAGGAAGTTCAATTCTTGGCTCCTTCTCATTTTCAGATCATTTTCAGCCAAACATCTACCTCTGCGACTCTGGCTCTTCATGTTGCAAAAGCCGCGGAATCATAGCCTGTTGTCAAGATGACGTAACATTCAAGCAAACGTGAGTGAGTCCCCCATCCGTACACCAATGCATGCACCATTTACTAATATTAAAAATACACATACACACATACACACACAAATATTTCTAAAGTGTGCCCATATTGCAGCTACTAATCCACTTATGTGTCTCAGATTGCAATTAGATTCGAAACGAACCTTTTTCTCGATGCATCGTATTTCCTGCGCACATCTGTATCCTCCCCCGGATAAAGAAGCACCCCTCCCCCAAACAATATGTTGTGTCCTTTTAGTTAGATTAGGTGATTGGCGTCAATTTGTTTGGGATGGAAGGGACTATCTAATTGTGGCTTGTTTTTGCAGTTTGGAACAAAGTGTGCCATTTGTGCTCATTTGGTTGGCTATTTTCGGAGCCGCCCTGTTTGTCAAATTGTTCTTCGATGATGACGAAACGAATCGACCAGTCAATCAGACTAATCAGATCTCTGCACTAGAGTATGTGCCAGGAAATAGACCTTAGCTGAGCTCTTTTTTCAGGTACATAATGCCAAATGATGATGATAACACAGTCGAGGACCCTGTGTTTGGTAAACTCTATGAATCTCGAATCCCTAAATATGCTACAAAAACATCATAATTCCCTAAAGATATAATGATAAACTGTTGAAATGAAGGAACATCCCTCTCTTTGTCCCTTTTCCTCTTTTTCATCTATGCCTTTTACTTATGTTCTACAGTAATCTTCTTAGTGGTGACAGATGCACCTGCCTGTCAAGTAGCCATGCATTTCTTTTCGGCATCTTTTTGAAGATGCGCGAAATGCGAGACACAATATTACATTTTTCGAGACCTTCCCTGCTAAGCTGCCACTGTGTGTTGTCAAGTGCTATTGGATTATCGCATGATTAAAGGAACATCTTACCGACAGACGCATGCCTTTTTTTGATCTCTTGAAATGTATAAGTTGGTTGAGGAAAAGCGGAAGAAGAAGAAGAAGAAGCTTTTTTGGGTCTCCACCCATCGAAAGAGAATGAAAATTTGTTGTTGGTGAACAAGAAGAAGAAAAAGAAGAGTTACGAAATTTTTCAGTTTTCATGCTTTTGTAAATATGGAATGGGATGGATTCAAACAAATTATTAACCTTACTGATTCCAAATATTTATTTGTAAATTCTTTAGAAAAATCGTAGAATTTGAATTCATCTGATTTTTTAGCCAAAAACAAAGGTAATAATGCTTCGATATCCTAATCCAATAATTTTCAAAAATTGCTTCAAAGTTGTCATATCACATGTGAGATAGCAGATGATAAAACCTTCAAAATGTCGGATGCGTCTCTTGATCATCTTGGAAAAAATGTTTTGTGGACTTCAGTCTATGTATGTAAGGAACTAGGTCCCTAAATTTTTCAAAGATTTACCAAGATAATGACCATGATCAGGAGCAGCATCAGAATCAGGCTCAAATTTTTTTAAAGTTCTATAGATCTTCTATCTCAGATACCAAACCCCAAAAAATTGTCAAATCTAAAAAAAACAAAAACTGTAATTTAAAGGGACATCCATTTCCTTACTGATATGATCGTGTTTTTTTGACGTTTCACATACGTTTCATATTTTTCTGAAATATCTTACTTAATGAAAATTTTCCGTTAAGCATTTGTCTACTACACCAGCCAAGCCTACGTTGTTGAGCTCATCAGAAGCATAATAATTTTTAATGTGCTCTACTGATACGAAGCACCATTGAGTTCAACTCCAGCCTGATACTGTTTTACCACCGGTTCGCTCTCCTTTGATCCTTGTCTTCCTGAACAACATCCCTCCTTCTGTTTTATTATATTTTCATCGTCGTTCCAATACCTCCATTCTCTAATCAATCTTCCATCACCGTATGGACTCCTTTTCTCACTCGACTCATCCTTTGTTCTACCATCACTGCGTCTCTCATTTCTTCATCATCTATTCTCTGATTATAAATGCACACCACTTCTTCTCCTTTCTCTTTTTAAATATTCATTCCAAATTTGCCGGGATAGACAGGCGGTACAATACCTTTGAAGAAGACAAGGTACAGTAAGACCAGATTTTTGAGATGTTGGAAGATATTATTTTGAATAGATGAGGGTGTCTGGCGAGCGAGAAAATAATATATTGAGAATGTACGGGGGTGAGGTTGCGTAATTTCAGCACACCTTTTATGGTATCATAAAATGGTGTGAGAAATCGAGAAGTTTTGAGCAGACCGGATGGAATATGATGTCTGAAAACTTGCGCAACTCCATAAGATCTCAGCAGGATTCATCCTAGGTATCCTTTGCACCAGTTAGTTTTCAGTAGAAAACGTAGGTTTTTCATATCCTCTTAAAGGTGGAGTAAAAGGACTAGGCAATTAGCTGTTGAAAGAAAGATCACATTTTTCAGGTATAACCCTCGAACGATGTTTTTTTATTGAAAAATTTAGTTGTCGAAAAAGTTTTATCTGAAAAAAGAAATTTGGAAACTTTTCACGTATCTTACGTTGAAAGTTTCCAAATTTTTACATTTTTAAATTTTTTTAAACATTTTTTCTATGATACCAGATTTTTCAGTAAAAAATTGTTATACCTAAAAAATATATGTTCTCTTGCAACTTACCAACTCACTGTATCCCACCTTGAAGTTCTCCAGATCTCTCTTACCTAATAGTAATAAATACCCCCATCTGACCCCTCATAAAAAGGTTCACCACACTTCTCTTTTTTTCCTTTTCTTGACACCTGTAAGGATTATTGTAGATGTCGGTAAAATGAAGAGGGATTATGGTAATTTGTGACAGCTGGTCTACTAGCTATGTACTTCCTCAAAAGTTGGTTATGATTGATGAGGCACAAAAGAGTCAAGGTCTTTTTGATAAATCCCCAATTCCCTGGTAATTTTTCATTTTCTTGCTCGTCCCCTCTGTCACCCGTAAAATGGCGCATAAAGGTGTGTGTGTGTGAGTGCGACAAGGGGTAATAAAGTCGTCGTTTTCCTCCTCATTTTTTGCCTGGTCGCATCTGGCGCCTCTTTTGTCAAAATTCGTTCTAACTACCAGATGTTGCAAAAGATGTTGCGAAGAGGCCAGAAGGTATATTAAATTGTATATAAACATACCTAGAGAAATGGGACGAAGGAGATGGAGAAGAAGAAAAAGAAGACAATGATCGATTTTGACAAAGATGATCGAAGAGGTCAGAGGGACATCTGAAAAACTATACTGATTTTTGAAATTATAGCATTTCAACATGACTTCTGAAAGTTCACGTGAATTTTCTCCCTGTTTTTTTTTCAAATTTTCTATCTCTCATTCAAGTAAATTCAGGCTAAAAATAAAAATTTCCATGTTTTTGTTTTGTTAAAATTTTGCTCTATTCAAGTTTTTTTCCGTAAAAAAATACGCAAAGCTGATTTTCGCATTTTCAAAGCAACTAATTCATCTTGACGAGCTACAATAAGAAATTAAATGTATGCAAAATTAGTTAGATGTGCAGGTTTAAATAACACATTCAAAAGAACACGCAACGCGACCGCATCGTAGCCAAGAACATTCCGTATATTTGTTTCGAATATTGGCGAGCTACAGTAGGATAAAACCATGTTGTTTCCAATGAGTTAGATGTATTTTTAGACTTACAATCGGTGATTTTCTGATATGAACTTTTGAATTTTTCGAAAGCAAGTTCATTAGGGTAATCGGACCCGTAAAAATCGATTCTCCTTTCTCATAGAAAATTTCATTTTTCGATAGAAAAAAACATGAATATCAACGGGACTCATGTCATCTCTATCACACTTTCAGCGTCCCAAATAAGACCAGTCAGTTTCTACAGTACACTTCTCCAAATTCAGCCCCTCCTTGTTTTTCCTAACCCAATCCTTCACTCAAACCTCTTCTTCCACGCGCAATTAAGCTTCATCTCATATCTAGTTAAAATGAATGTATATGTATATATTATTGGTCATGTATGTTATCTTGATTTTTCACCCTCATTATATTGTGGCTCCTTTCCTAATGGTGCATGAAAGAACAAATTGGTGTGCGAGAGAGGAGAAAAATGAAGGGATTTTTGGCGTCAGATGGTTCGTTAGTAGGTCCCGCGGGGTTTCGTAGGTGAAAATTGGATTTTTTTTCTTCTCGTGCCAATCTCAATTTCATCTCTCACCATGTATTACTAAACACTTTAAAAAGACCCTTTTCACCAAAAACAAATACAATCTTGGCTTTTATTAGAAAATTCCTTTTTGCTTCTTTCATCCCCTGCTCAGGAGTGTCTTTTCTTTCTTTTTGTTTATTTTTTCTCTTCGTTCACCAGCCAATACCCACCAATTGGTGCGATGACTTAGTCCATAATAATAATAAACAATTGAAGAAGGCGAGACACGTAATAACGTTTGTTACATGTGTTTTTTGAAATACCGACATGACATACGGTTAATCTAGTAGATAAGTGGAAAAAAGCCACCTGCGGATGAGGTTTGAAAAGGAGAAGAGGGAAGGAGTACTCGAAAAAATGTATAAAATTGATGGTAATTGGTGTGTGATGCATGGCGAGAATCAAGGACGTTTTTACACCAACGAGATTAGCGAGAAATGGTGGATGGTGAAATTGACGTGGATTTTCAAGCTTTCGAAGGAAAAAGTGTTCTTTATCATGAACAACTTCCACAACAGGCACAATGGCTCAGTGGTTAGCCCGTCGCACCGCCATGCATAAGGTCGTAGGATTGGTTTTTGCCATCGCTCTTTTTTTTTTTCTTTTTTTTCTCACAGATCCAGCGATGTGTATCCTGAATAGTTGTACTTCATCCCTTTATAAGAATCTCGTCCTCTTATCGACATCATAGTTACGTTTTTGTGTTGCTAAAGCCCAGGTGGTTTAACAATCCCTAGTCACATAAACGTGGGAAGACACCTGTGCCCCGTCTGCTGATATTATATGAACCGCATCGGTTCGTTTTTCAAAAATGTATACAAGATGTTCTTATGTTGAACCGTGCCTGTCTTTTTTGACTTGTTACGAAATCTCAATTCCAATCCCCACCTCAAAGTGTTCCATTTTTCCACGAATGACATAGACGAGAAAAAAAAAACAGAATCGATGATTTAAAAGAGAAGAAGATGTGCTCTTTCCTTGAATAATATCAAATTTCAGAGATTTCGCCCCTCATTTTCCACATTTTGAATTCACCTAATTTCCGGCTCAAAATAGGTAAGACGAGACATCTGTACCCCAATTTACGAGAATTGTTGCCTCGTGACAGATATGTATAGATACATAATTGATGTGCCAAAAAAAAAGGTGTCACTAATAATATAATTGTTGGGATAGGATAGGAAAGGATAGGCTGGCTCTGGCTCAATTCAATTATATACACATGTGACCATGATGAGGTAGATTGAGCATTTTAATAGGTATTAATGATGGGGTACGGTAATTGGGGTGGGGGAAAAGTCAACATCCCTCTGTTTTTAGGCATAGAATAAACATGATCAGAAATTCAGCCACAATTCAAATTTAATATCATTTCATTTCGATTCATTTCCGTAGACACCTGTTCGGTTCTCATCGTTGTCATTATTCTCATCAAAAAATATTGGGGGCGCCCGCAGCTGCCAAAAACACACACACACACACATTATGAATTTATGTAAAGTTATGTTATGTGATTTTTTTGCTGCTTCTTCTGCTTCTGTTGTTTGTGCTTTTGGTACCTTTCAAGCGGAGCTCGAAGAAGGAAAGAAAGGAAAACTCATTACAAATTATGGGCCGACCTCAAAAGGTTTTTTAATGGTACAATTTAATGGGAAAAGCTTTTTAACTATTCATTGGAACACACACATACACACAACGCATAGAGTTTTACACACACACGCTCAAAATACTTTTTTGTGTTTCAAAGTGGCTTCTGAAATAGGTATAGATTTATCTGAAGGTGAAATTAGAAAATCTGATTCAGGTTAGTTTAAAACATGACATTTGGAGTGATTTGATCAAGAAGTTTCAGATTTTTTGATACAAGTTTTTTATGCAAAAAATGGCGCTCAAAAACAAGCTCTGTCATAATATCTTGGCTATGAGTAGTTTTGTTTCCTTTTTTAAATACTCACAATTTGAAATTTTTGAAAAAAAAAGATTTGCAATCGGGGACTAGAAAAAGTTAGTCGGTTTCTAGGTCATACGTGAGTTTTTTTTCTCGATTTTTGAAAAGATTTTTTTGTTTTTGTTTCTGTGATTTTTCCCTACCCAAAACCATTTAAAAGGTACACTCACATTGCCTTTTTGAAAATCATCAACAAAAAAAAAATTTAATTTGCAATCGGGGACTAGTAAACCAGTGGTATTCTAGGCCATGTGTATTTTTTCCCACTTTCTCTCCCTTATTTTTTTTTATTTTTCCGATGTTCAACACTCTGTATCTCGGTAATGTACTTGGAAGTTCATTGAAATGTAACCTTGTCATCATCATCATCATCGTTTTCCTCCCTAAAACGAAAATTTTCGTATGTGTCGTTTTTCGAGATTCGTTAAGCTTGCTGCTCCGGCGTTTTTTCTTCTATCTGCTTTCTCGTTTTCTCACCGCGCGTGCGCCCTTCTCTCCTTCTTCTCGCCAACAAAATGTGAGCACACATGCCTCAATAATTTGATCTACCTGATGCTGTTGTCTTCTCTTTTCGTCCGTCCGCGTCCCACACTCACATATATGCTCATCCAATTACTTTAGTCACTTTTCCCTTATTTTTTCCCCTTCTCGTTCCATTCCCAACTTTTTTCAAAATTTCGAAAAACCTAACCGGTAGCTAGCGCGATGTTAGGTTAGATACCCCCAGTTTGTTTTGCGATGGAATGAATTTTGGATGAAAAGAAGAGAAGTAAGCAACCTATCACATTTGGAATTCATGCCAATACTGACACCGGTGATGGAAGAAGAGAAGAAGAAAAGAATGTTATTTTTTTCGGTGACGAGCTCATTTATTTATAAATATATTGACTATAGACGAAAAAAAACTCTTTAAAATAAAAAAAATAAAATAAAATAATATACATTTTCCCCTGTTAACACATTTCCAACTGTAATATCTATCATTCCAAAACAAAACATTAAACTTTCTCGAAATATTCGTTTCCTTTTTTTCCAATCGTTTTTCTACATTTTTGTTACATGTGTAACAAAAATATCGTTTGGCCAAAAAAGTGGGCGGAGCCTATCGGCCTCCTTGGTAGCTCTTTTCTTCATTTTTGCATTTTTCGTTTGATAGATGAATCATAAATGCATTTTTGTCTTATTTTCCATGATTTTTTTGTGATTGGTTTAATGGTTTTTGATATGATATCGTGTTATAATGGGAAGGGAGGGGAGGTTGTTATGGGTTTCTCCTGGCTAGATGGGTATAACTGACAATGAGAATGACTCATTGAAATCGCGAAATTTGGGATCATTCTCATGAGACGGAAGGGAAAACGTTACAAATCTAAAGAAAACAAACAAGTAACTGATCTTTGTAAACACCTGAGAATGGATTTTCGTTTGATTGGAGTTATAAATTAGACAGGGGTTTTTAGATAGATTTGAGTCAGATATTTCACAACATGTTTTGAAAATTTTTATTCTATGCTTAACAGTAAGCTTGCTACCCAGTAAAACTTACAAGCTAGATTCAAAATTTCCCGAGTTATAGTTTTGCCTAATATTTGTACACTTGTGTAGTTTAATCTCCTGATCATCGTGTATAACTTTCATCGATCTGAAGTTTTTTTCAAAAAAAGTTATATATGTTGTTTGATTGTTTTTTGCTTTTAAAATAGTCAAGGGATATCTTTGACCCTTCATAACTTTCTTCGCAATAAAATTCCATGTGGTTACCCACCTTCATGAGAGCAGATTCCTTTAGAAACTGAAGTCAACATTACCCATATAAGCTTGATATTATCAGATAAACTAGTTTCAGCCAAAATGAGTTTTTGATTTTCTTGGATTGGATACTATTCAGCTCTTTTCATCCAAACTCACACAGTGCATCTAGAAGAAAAAACGTGATCAATGCTTCTCGAAATAGAATCTGACTGACCCGATCCAAGTGATATCTAACAGCTAAAACTTGATCGACTGAAACTAGTAATTTTTATCAGAAATTGAAACTTTCTATTTTGATAAACTATATTGGATAGATTCAAGTTATGGAAATCTCACTGTCTTGGGTTTTAACCAGTTATTCACGGCCACTCTTTCGGTACCTTCGGGATCATAGTTTTTCTAAAATTTGGAATCCCTAAGAACGAACATCTGGGACAAATCTTAGCTGGGGTTGATTTCGAAACAGGTTTCGAAATCCATGAAGATCATGATATTCTCTAGTCTGGACAGATTTACCTCAAATTCCTAAACCTAAATTGTTGTTGACACAATGGAAAACAATTAAAAACCCTAAAAATCCTTGAAAAGCGATCTGATTAGGTATACCAGCTTTTTGGCTTCTTCTCCTTCTTCATCTCCCCTTCTAAACTTTCTCTCCCCCCGATTTTCTTATCTATCTCGGCGAGAATCTCGAAAAAGTGAAAACGCATACACAACAAGTTCTTCTACCACTACTAAATACGGAAGACAGATATTTACATGTATATACATAGAGATATCCAGTAATTCAGGTTTACCGTTAAATCGAGGCGGAGTAGTAGAAGAGATAACCAAAACAACCATTTTCTCTCTCGATATTCTAAGTTGTTCACTTTTTTTTGCTGGGCTTCATTTGAAAATGAAGAGTACTGTGGGTTAAACGGATCATTTCGCAAAGCACCTATTGACATCTGTTCTCAATTTTGTTTTGTTTTAGAACAAAGTACATAGTAGCTAGCTATTATTCAATTTTATACCCCTTTCTGTTTTTTTTCCGACCGAGCTCTCTTTCGAAAAAATTAAGCAATTTTAAATAATTTACGTGTTTTTCTCATATTTTTCTCACCGAGCGCGCGATATCATTTTTGTTTTCTTTTGCAATTCTCATCATCGCTCTTTTTGTTTTCGGAATCTAATAGAAACAACAAGAAAAAAAGAAAAAGAAAAAAAAGTTTCTCCCCGGCCGGGAATTGAACCCGGGTCTCGCATGTGACAGACGCGGATACTCACCACTATACTACCGAGGACACATTATCATTGCATCTATTTTTCAAACATTATATTGGTGTTCCTTGTCGAAAATTATTTTCTCACGTCATAGTTACAAGTTCACGCAAAGCCCCGCCCCTTACCGTATACCTATCGCCAAAATCCCCCTTCTTCTCCTCAAAAAGTGGGCGTGTCGAAACTGGCTGCAGGTGGTGGTAGAAGAAAAAGAGCAGTAGAAGATGAAGAAGAAGGAGAAGAAAACGAGGATGAGCATAGTGAGTGAGTGTGAGCGGAGGTGTGCCATTTTCTTCATTTGGCACCTTTTCGCTCTGCTCCTCACCTCTCCTTCGTTTTCGTATTCTTCAAGAGTCCCCTCCTGGAAAAATAATTTTTTTTTGTCGCTCGTCTTTGTGCTTCAAGAATCTTTCAATACTTATTATTATTTTCATTTTCATTATTCGATTAATTGTTCTTAAGAGCTACTCTTCTTCAAGTTTTCATCCTTGTTTATATTATTTTTCGCCATTTTTTACAGACAAACAGGATGATGGACACTACAACAACAACCGCATCGTCCACAATGGCACAATCCGATGAGGCTTTGCGTAAATTCAAGTGTCCAGAATGTGGAAAAGCATTCAAATTCAAGCATCATTTGAAGGAGCATATCAGAATTCATTCCGGTGAAAAACCATTCGAGGTTAGTTTTGAGAGAAAAAAATGATTCAAGGTGAAATGGAACTCTGAAAGTTTCTACCAATAAATATTTGCTAGATGAAATCATCGCAAGTTATTTTGAAATAACTTGAAAACTTTCTGAAACAGTAAAAAATTAATTAAAATTTTTGTGAATATTAACGGAGTCATGTGAAGATTTGAAATAAAAATTTAAGACATCAGAAATTATTAGGAAACATTAATTTGAGGTTTTCCTGTTAAAAAGGTACTTCAAAAAATTAGAGGAGGTTCAGTCAGTTATGTGAATTTTTCTAGGTCTGAATTAGACTCCTATGATACATTTTAGGATCTGTATCTATGATGTACCGAACTAGAACTATTTCAAAAAAATTATCAGAATATATTAAACATTTTCTGAAACAGTATAAATTAATTTAAAAATGTGTGAATATTGATGACTCCAAAAAACTTTCCTGGATTCTGTATTGAGTTCTATGTACAGAAACTGATCAATACCTTTCCTAGATAAATTTTAAATTCTTAAAAATTCTGTGAAACGGTATTTAAATGTGAGCCAAAAAAAATAATATACTCAAAATATTGTATTGGATTTCTATTTTGGTTCGAAGAATTTTTTTGGGATTAATAGATTTTTTTTTTTGATTTACCATGTTTAAGAAAATATTTAGAATATTTTAGTTATCAGAAAATTTTATACAAAAAGTCACTGTACATGTGTAGAACCCGTAGAAACTTTACGAAATTTGATCAGTTTTTTCTATCCACCTGAGAATAATCCCACAATTTGTTTCAAAAACTACGTCTCTTTCAATATCAAAAGGAAACAAAGCACCTGTCTCTTTTCCTCGTAGAACTAACTAATTTACCATTGTCGGACAACATGACAGCCTCATCTCTTGTCTACCTGGATTATTATTACATTTCTCTTTTTGTTTCCTTCTCTCTTTTCTTTTTCTCTTGTCAAAATGGTCCTGAAGGATTAGGTAAAAAGAGGACTCATTTATTGACTCACTCAAACTCACACTGAAAGTATGCCCGCCAGGCATTCATTAATTCCTCCTCTCGTTTTTCCCCTTTTTTTTCTCTTTTCTTTTGCCTCAAACGAACGAATATACACTAGAAGTAGTGTCGTAGTATACCTTTTGGCCACGCCCCTTTTTTTGCTCACACCTGGCTTTTTATTGGCATATTGAACTACGGTAGGTGGATGAATAGGAGAGGGGATATTTGAACTGATGACTTTTAAAAGCTTTTAAAAAACAAATGCATTGGTTTTTTTTCAGTGTCAACAATGTCATAAACGGTTTTCCCATTCTGGATCGTATTCTTCTCATATGAGCAGCAAGAAATGTGTGCAACAGGTGAGCATTTTTTTCAAGCTAGTACTTTATTCAATAAATGTATATTTCAGTCATCGCCATCTCTGATTCCACAATTCAGTCCAATCCATCTTATGATGTATCGGAATATTATGATGAATATGGCTGCGCAACCTGCTCCAACACCCGCCTTCATTCCTGACACTTCTTCATACCTTTCGATGCTTCAAGCGAATTTCTTACAAAATCTAGGATCTTCTGAATCGTCGACATCTCCCACTGCAACATCACCAACTCAATCGCTTTTGAGCACATGTCTCAATCAAACATCTGAAAAGAATTCACCAGCACCAACACCTGAACCGAAAATCGATGTTGTTGCGGATATTGTTGATCCTGAGACTGAACCAGAACCCGAAGTCGAAGTTGAAGTGTCTGCATCTCCTTCACTTCCAGTTGCATCGAATGACGAAACAGGGAAAAGCTCTCCAGATTGGAGGCCGTTGAGATCGCGCAGTTTTTTGAACGATTCGCAAGTTGCTATTCTTCAAAATCATTTCAAACGCAATCCGTTCCCTTCAAAATACGAATTATCAGCTGTAGCCGAGCAAATTGGAGTCAACAAACGGGTAGTTCAGGTGAGCCTTTTTCACTTTTCATTCCCAAATCTACGACGAAACCCGCGGAAAAACCAATATTCCCAAGGTGTTTGTATGTCTGAACATGTGTTTTTGGTTCTTCTCTCAAATGAAATGCGAAATAAAATGAGATAGATGGCTCCTAGGCGGAGAAAGGGGGGACGCAGGTGTCTTCTGTGTGTCTCCGGCGAGATTTTATTCGATTACCTCATCATTCAATTATTCCGCAGCATAAAGAGGATTCACCGAAAAAATATGGAGGGTTCTTCTTCATCTTCTTCCTCTCCACAAAATGAATAGGAATAAAAAAATAATGAAAAAACTAACTTTTCTTATTCAGGTTTGGTTTCAAAACACTCGCGCAAAAGAGCGACGAAGCAATCGATTACCATCAATGCCACGTGGCCAGCTAACTTCTTCTTCTTCATCGCCACCAGCTTGGAGCACACCATCAGCTCAACAAGCTCAACTTATGGCGGTTTGGGCGCAACTCCAAGCAACTGCAACACCATCGATCAAAGAGGAAGAGATGGATAATGATGAACAAAATCATCAAAAT
The DNA here is from genome assembly GCA_900536415.3 of Caenorhabditis sp. 38 MB-2015. NCBI lineage: Eukaryota > Metazoa > Nematoda > Chromadorea > Rhabditida > Rhabditidae > Caenorhabditis > Caenorhabditis quiockensis. The sequence goes on from LR548591.1 coordinate 694,094, forward strand.
GAAGAGGAAGAAATCACACAGGTTAGTTGGTAGATACATATTTCCAAAATCGGAGGGTTATCCAGGTGCGTAATAAATCATTGAAAAAGGGGGAAGAGAGGACCCATCCTGAATATATCAATTCATCAATTTCGACGTCGTGTCAGGGGTGTGTTCATTTAAATTATGTGCCTAATTTCGCACCTGCTCTTCTTTTTCTTTATCGTATAACATCAGGATTTGGGGCCTAAAAAGGAGCTGAGCTGTGATTGAGCCAAAGTTGATTTTGTGCACAATTTTGCACCATTGTTAATTAATTACTTAGAAAGTTGGCTGCTTTGAAAAACTGATGGTGGCTCTCTGAGATTGGGCCAACCTAATCCAAAACTACAATACCATACATTAGTAGACCTAAACAACCAAAAAATTATCTGGGTTGAGTTCAAGTTTTTTTTTCTAAACCCTCTAGACACTACGTAGAACTATTGATTTTTTAAACTGTCAAACTTTCGTTATACACAAGATTATTCATTTTTAGAACTTTAATTTTGAAAATCAATAATTCATGAACATTTTCTATCAATCATTCTTTCGTTTTTTTAGGGAAAAGTGACGTTTTTGAATTATTTTCGATTGCAGGGTAGTCTGTGGATGGACTAGCCCCCTATCCACACATTTAGGCCGTTTTCTCAGGCAGTCCGGATCAGTATATTTATGTTATGAATTCCATTCGTTCGCCCCTTTTCCAATTTTCTTTCCTTGTTTCCAACTTTTTAGGTATCCTATTCCTTTTCTTCCTCTAATAAGCTCCCAAAACATCAATAAAAGTAACAATAATAAAAGAAGACGAGACAAGAAGAAGAAGAGGAATAATAATAGTAATAATGGCATCTGGCTGGAATATAGGCGCATCTGTCGATGGCTCATAAAAGGAGGTGGAAGGAAGGAACGAGAAGGAATGAAATTATAATAGGATGAGAGGGCTCTTATACCACCTGAGATATTTTTCAAGATGTTTTGTGTGTTTTGTTGCTAATTGGGGCCATGTCACCTGGCATATATTTATAGCTTAATAATATGTATGTTATTTATAGGAGGAACCAACAACACCTCTGGATTTGACTTTGAAAGATGCTGAAAATAATGAGGAAGAGATGGAGTGGAGTCCTGAGAAATTGATTGGTTTTCTTGATCAATCAACTGGTGTGATACAGGAGCTTTTGAAGCATGCCGGATTCTCAAATCAAGAAGAAGAAACCCCTCCACCAACATCAATTTGGCCTACAACAAATCTCTTTGCCAATTATCCAACAATGATCGGAGGTGTTAAATCGAAAGAGGATGATGCTTCTTCTCTTTGCTCAAATGATTCCAAATTCCTCAAACTAGCTAACCCTGATGTTGAAGGTCTATTCTCATGTGATCAATGCGACAAGGTTTTTGGAAAACAATCCTCGTTGGCCAGACACAAATATGAGCATTCTGGTGAGTAAAGGGGAAGGGGTACTGTAGTAGGTAAATATTTTGGACACATGTTTGGCAACATTTTGTTGTAGTAGGAAGAGGGAAATTATAGGGAGAAAGTGGGTGATGCAATATATATTAATTGGATTATAATGAGGTCATTGAGCAGATGATCCACACCTTTTCCTTGCTTTGAATAAAAATCTGTTTAGGATTATACATAATATAAACAAATATAAATATTAATTTGTGGATATTGGTGGCCATATTGATTGGATTGGGAAATTTTATGAAGTAAACAAATTTGAAATTTGAATGAACCAAAGACACACAATTTCGAGTAATGTCTATCTTTGGCAATTTTATGTTTTTTTGTTTGAAAATTTAAATTCTATCACTTCAAAATATCACCAAAATTATGCTCAAAATAATTTTTAAAAAAGCATGATCAAAATGTTCAAAACTCAAAAATTAAAATTAAGTAAACTTTTTCAAATCGCTGTAAGACCCACTGATGAAACGGTGTGTACCTTTGATTACTGTGCTTCAATTTTTCGTTAAAAATACTTATGGTCATTTTTCAAATTCTGAATGAAGCATTAATGTAAATACAGTATACTTGTTAACGTGAAGCCCCTCAAAAAAGAAAATAATTCAATATGGTCGAATTCAATCCCCTAGGTCATGTGCGGTGGAGCACATCTTACCCATCAAAAACTTATATTTTATTTTAATTTTCTATTTTTTCAGGTCAACGCCCGTATAAATGCGATATTTGCGAGAAAGCCTTCAAACATAAACATCATCTCACTGAGCACAAACGATTGCACTCGGGAGAGAAACCATTTCAATGTGACAAGTGCCTTAAAAGATTCTCACATTCCGGAAGTTATAGTCAACATATGAATCATCGCTATTCGTATTGTAAACCATATAGAGAGCAACAACAAGGAACTTCGCTAGTTACCGCTTCTTCCACTTGATCTCCCACACTTTTTGTATTTTTTGTGTATAATTAACATCAACTATGCCACATTTTTGCCATTTCACTTGTTTTTCTTTTTTCGTCCCGCCAATTTTTGTCCCCCAACATTCCGCAGCTTTCCTATGGTGCTAATAGCTTCTTACTATTCCAATTTTTGCCGGTGTATTTTTTTTTGTTTTCTTACTCTTCTTCTTCTTCTTCTTTCATTTCATGTGAGTGTGAGAAATTCTAGTCCATATTGGTGCAATTTTTCATTGAGTCATTTTTTCTTTTTTTGGTGCATTGGCGAATGGAAATGGACCAAGGAGTTTTGTTTTTTACGAGATATCTAGATTTTTTGCATTTTCCCTTTAATAAAAATTACATAATAATAAGAATGTTTTTCGAGAAACTATGTATAATAAGAAAATGTGAAATGAGGCGTGAAAAATGGAAGAAAGTCGGTCGGTCGGCACACGTTAGGATAATCAATCTGGATTAGATTTTGTCATATTTGGTTGGCCATATGTTATATTGCGCCTGCCTTTTCAATGTGTGAAAAACGACAAACATAGAAAAGGATACATTTTGCACTTATTCTTAGGGAAATAGTCATGTGAAATTGCAAAAAAAAAACAATTTTAACTTTTCAATTAATTTGTCAAATTCGATCATCTAAACAACCTTTGACATCAAAATTATTGACTTTTTAATTTTTTTGTTGTTGTTCTAATTTGATACCAATGATGCGAAGCGACTTTGCTTTTTGATCAATGTTTCTTATCAAATAATGTATAGGTATAGAAAATGCACAAATTTTTATCAGTTCTTATACTAAAATTGATAAAAATCGTATTATTTGTGTGTATTATTTCTAGTTAGATAAAGATAGAATGTTCACTATGTGATCGTTTTAAAAATCGTGACAAATCAGAAGTTTTTGTGTTATCATCTAAGGACGAATCTGGGGCAGTCAGGTTTTAAAAAATGTTGAAGTACATTATTTCGAACTTGGTTCAAACTACATGTCTTGTTGGATGATCATACATTAAAAGAAAATAAAGAAAAATATTTTTTTATCTAGTCATGCTTGGCTTTGGTAGTTTTACAGAAACATTTTCCTAATACAAATCTAACAAATCTATACAAAATATACAAAATAATGAGGGTGATAGTGGCTAGAATACAAATAATATCAATGAGATAATAAGTGAAAATATTCAATTGTCTTCCATAATTATCCAAAGTTGGCAATTTTCCGAATTTCGCCACAAATTCGACATGTTTCACAAGAACATCACGTGGATTTGTTGGCAAATTGTTCAATTTTTCAGCCAAAGCTTCGGCATTTATACGATAACTTGGAGTATTCAACACTTTTTTGATTGTTTCTTGAATTAATTCTGAATTATCGAGATCGCCCTTTTGCAAAACTTCAACTCCTCCATGTCTCTTCAACATTGCTGCATTTCTATTTTGATCAGCAAAAAGTGGAATCATAACACAAGGTTTGCCGAGGAGAGAAAGTTCCCAAGTACTGGCCAATCCACCATGAGTAACAAATACATTCAGACGAGAATCAGCTAAAAATAAGAAAATTTAATACTTTAAATGACTTCTGCTATACCTAATAGTTCATTTTGTGGTAGCCATGATCCCAAATATACATTATCCAAATGATCAGCCAATGTATCCTTTTCATCTTCATACTTCCAAATAAATGTGACATCTGGCATTGATTTGAAGACACGGAGAAGTGATTGTCTGAAAAATGTTCCAGTTCGAAAAATCTGATTTTCTAAGAACACTTTTTACACTTACTTATACTCATCTGGCATATGCATGCTCTTTGCATTTGAACCGAAGGAAACAAAAACGTTTTGTTTACGAAGACTCAAAATTTTGTCCCATTTTTCAGGTAGTTTCATATCTGATTTCTTCGTGTTTACAGATATCCCACCAATTGGCACAATCTTATCAAATGTTGGAGCAGGGAAATCCAAAATTGGAATTGAATTAGTGAAAACAAAAGAGGCTTCTGGTAATACTTCACGCCATGATCGATTGATATTCACTATCTTGCGAGCTTTCTCATATTCAAAATCACCAATGTACGAGAAAAAGTAGCCACCTGCAAAATGATATGTTCTTACTTCTTTCAAAAATGAAGTTAATATTTACATACCGAAGAACGATTGAAGTGTGTTGACGAATCTTTCTTTCATTGTCATTTTCTCATTGAATCCAGACATGACTCCAGGAACATAACTAGTAGCCATAGGTTGTCCTAATGCTGAACTGACATGGTCGAATCGACTGGCTGCCAAGACGGCAACATGCGCTCTAATGTTAACAGCTTCGAAGAATGCATAAGCACAGAGATCAAAGGGTTCGGCAACTGCCAGATCGTAGTTTTCCGCTCTGATTTGATCCAACAATTCGGTTGATGACAACACTTCTGGAAATTATTTTTATAAACATTATAAAGTTGTTGAATACATACTGCCACATTGTGTTCCTAGCACTTCTGCCATTTGACCAGCTCTGGAGAACATAGTCAATGGATTTTTACTATCCTCTTTCCACATATGCTTCTGGAAATCTCTCATCTTATCCATAAGTCCAGAAATTCCCTCATCAGGTTCAACAAAAATGAATTGTTTCGTTGTTTTTGTTCCATGCTTTCCACGTTCATTCACATCAAGAATAGGCATCAAAACAGTCTAAAATTTAGAATAATTAAGTTGTGTCTGAAAAGAATTTCTGAAAAAATCACTTACCACATTATTTCCCGCGTTGGTCAAAACATCAGCAACGCTTCCTAACATCTTCACATGACTATGTCCAAACAGGTTAGAATATACAAGAATTTTGTGACTACATACTTGTAGAACAAGTACAGATAGACAGACTAATAATGAGCTCCTCATTTTGTTGTAGAGTTGTTAGTAAACTAGCACATTTATAGTGACCATCATTCTTATCAGAAGGAGGAGCGATGATAGAAAAAAAAATGATAATCGGTCGCACTATTATTGCGAAATCACTACGATCTAGGCGGGTCTCCCGGTCCAGAGAAAAAAAGAGATTCCAGACAGGAAAATGATATTTACCTTGTACATATAGTGGCTATTTGTGTACAAAAAAACACTCAACAAAATTATTAACTGACGTTGAGGCGAAAATTTAAAGTTTCACTCGAAAAGATAGAAACCGAGAACAAACGGAGAACATATTTGATTTTGTAAATCCAGGAAAAACTCTGCTCGTTTTCAGGTTGTCGAGAAATCCCAAAAAGCATTCATCCAACCAGGTTCCACACGAAATATCATATCAAACTGAGAAGGTTCAGAAGTCATCTGAAAATTCATGTTTTTTCTGTATGCCTATGCCTAACAATTGAATAATAATATTTTTCCTGCGATCAAAAACTTCCAAACTTTGTTTAATTGATTTCGCCGTGTTCAAAGTGTGGTCTCTGATAAGAGAGACGCAGAAAAAAAGAGATAGTAAACTATCTCAAAGAACTGTTTCAGTTGATCAAATATGAACATTTCGAAATTTCATTTGCATCATTAAACGTGTTTCAGTAGAAGTTGTATTCTTTTTACTATTTTGATTATTTCATTTGTTTATTTAACTATGTAGTTCTGAAATTTAATGACAAACAATCTTATTTGAACTTGTTGTTAATCACGTTAAAATGATGTAAAATATGATTGTTGATGTACGAGGGTGTTAATCGAATACAGGTGAATCTGGAAAGATTTTTTTTAGGTATATAGGAACTTGATTTATGTCCAAAGGTGGGAGGTCTAGTTTAAAGTTTAGCCTTCAGTTTAAAATAGATTGAAAAAAGGACTGAAAATCTGGAAAAATATGAAGTCTTAGGTGATGGCTTAGTTTTGACTACCAAAACTCTGGAATCCAAATTTTTAGCTGCGCAACATTGCTTGGGAATTGTGGTTTTTGTATTTAATCGATTCCTGTTCAAAGTCTTTAGATCTATAAAAGTTATAAGTTTAGTCGTAAATTATCATTAGGACCGAATATTCTGAAGCACTGGATAGTGACTAACATTTGAATGCTTCCAAAGAAACAACTTTCAAAAAAAAAACGATTATAGAAAAAAACAGAGAATGTAATGAAAGAATTACAAAATTGAGTTTTTCAATTGAAAGTGAGACTGGAATTGTTTCCTGTTTTACCTTCTGACGAAATTTTGACGTACATACTTGGCAGTTTGAGTTTTCTGATCAACCAGCCGTATTCTGAAAAATATTTGAAAAATTCCATAGTTTTAAAAATAATAGGAACATTCATTAAACTACAAACCTCCTTCTTAAGAAAACAAACCTAGTTGAGCTTAGTTTATGTGCTCATCGGCGGTACACCAAAAATATCTAACAATTTTAAAAATATTTTCAGCCTGGACAATTACATATTATGATTATGATAATCTTCTATGACAACGAATGTGGGGAATGGTGACTTATCTACAGAACAAATGATAACCAGCAAGCATATGTCACAAAAATGAAAAACACAACCAAATATTTTGAAATAAAACATGAGAAGCCACTGTCCTTATATTTAAAGACAATATCATAGGTCTCAAAATAAAATAATCTTTCTTGTCTTTCAAAATGGCTGTGTTCAAACTGTGGTCTCTGTTGTGTACACTATAAAAGAGACACAGAGACACAAAAGGTCAATCCACTAAGAAATGAATTCTTCTACTTTTGTTTTACTATTTTCATCACTTCATTTTTACCTTTAAGAATGCATTTTTCTATTTTAGTTATATTATTTTATTTATCTATTCAAATATGTAGTTATAAAATATTATTCTACACAAATCTTTTTGGACATAGTCATGTCAAAATGATGGGAAGCGTTGCTGATGTTCTGACTAATGCTGGACATAATGTGGTGAGTGTATAAATATTACATTCGCTCTTCCCTTTGACTTGGATTCCAAACATGATCGAGAAATTGATCACATCTACGAGAGTAGAAATCTCCACAAGGCATCAATCTTGTGTAAATCTGAAAAACAACGAATTCCAGACAATCGTCATGCCGATAATTGATGAGAAAGAACGTGGAAAATATGGTGTCAAATCAACAAAAAAAGTGATTCTCGTTGAACCGGCTGAAGATGTTACAAAAATCATGGAAGGACTAATGAAAAATGTGCAAGTGAACATGTGGAGAGAAAAAGCGAGAAATCCAGCTGATGTTTTTTCGAGAGCTGGTAAAATTAGCACTCTTCTAGGCACACAGTGCAACAGTAAGTTTATTCATATAATCTTCATCAGCATATTTCGTAATAACTGATCTCAGAGGTTCTCTCATCCACCGAATTATTGGAACAAGTCAAAGCAGAGAATTACGATCTGGCAGTTGCCGAACCCTTCGATCTCTGTGCCTATGCATTCCTTGAAGCTGTCAACGAGCGCATGTTGCTGTTTTATCAGCCAGTCGATTTGATCATGTTAGTTCAGCATTGGGACAACATATGGCTACTAGTTATGTACCTGGATTAGAATCGTCTTATACCGAGAAAATGAATATATTTGAGAGATTCATGAATACACTTCAAGCACTTGGAAGTAAGTTGGACATTATCACGTATTAACCCCATTTCAGGCAGATACATGTTCTCTTACATTGGTGATTTTGAATATGAAAATGCTCAAAAGATAGTGAACATTAAACGATCATGGCGAGAAGTACTACCAGAAGCTTCTTTCGTTTTCACGAATCAGATCACAATTTTGGATTTTCCTGCTCCAACATTTGATAAAATCGTGCCAATTGGTGGAATATCAGTGAATACGAAGAAGTCTGACATGAAACTTCCGGAGAAATGGGACAAAGTATTGAATATTCGGAAGAAAAATGTATTCGTTTCTTTCGGTTCAAATGCCAAAAGTGTCAGTATGCCGGATGAGTTCAAGTATGTTTTCAGTATATCATTATTTGTATATTGTTAGAGTTCTAGAAAGTCGCTTCTCCGTGCATTTGAAACAATGCCAGATGTCACATTTATTTGGAAGTATGAAGATGAAAAAGATACATTGGCTGATCATTTGGATAATGTATATTTGGGATCATGGCTACCACAAAATGAACTATTAGGTATATCAGAAGTCAATGATAGTAATACATTTGTTTATTTTCAGCTGATTCTCGTTTGAATGTATTTGTTACTCATGGTAGTTTGGCCAGTACTTGGGAACTTTCTCTTCTCGGCAAACCTTGTGTCATGATTCCTCTTTTTGCGGACCAAAAACGCAACGCAGGAATGGTGAAAAGACATGGAGGAGTTGAGATTTTGAAGAAAGAAGATCTTGAAAATCCAGAATTAATTCAAGAAACAAGCAAAAAAGTGCTAAATACTCCAAGTTATCGTATAAATGCAGAAGCTTTGGCTGAAAAATTGAACAATTCGCCAACAAATCCACGTGATGTTCTTGTCAAACATGTCGAATTTGTGGCGAAATTCGGAAAATTGCCAACTTTGGATAATTATGGAAGACAATTGAATATTTTCACTTATTATCTCATTGATATTATTCTCATTCTAGCCACTATCACCCTCATTATCTTGTATATTTTGTATAGATTTATCCGTTTTGTATATGGAAAACTTCTCGCTAAAATAACCAAAGAAAAACATGATTAGATAAATAAAATTTTTATGATTCTACGTGCAATTAGGTTAAATTTATTGGACTTTGAAAGCTTTCCACATTATTAAAATAACTCAAAGAATAATCACAAAAACAATGCCTTTCTCGTTGTTGAAGACTAGTAAACTAACTCGTGTATATGAACTTGTCATTTTTTGTCAAAAAAAATAGTCTTATTTCTTGCTCAATGATAGCTAATTAGCTCTGCGTTCTACATTTTTCTATCAAATCGTTCTCATATGTGACTTTAAAAAAAACACATAATGTTTATTTCTTCATGAGAGAGACGCAGAGAAAGAGAGTTTTTTCTCTTAGTTCCAAAGATCTGTTCCAGTTGATCAACATGAAAACTTTTGCAATATAAATGCATCACTTCATTTTTACCTTTAAGAATGCATTTTTCTATTTTAGTTATATTATTTTATTTATCTATTCAAATATGTAGTTATAAAATACTATTTTACACAAATCTTTTTGGACATAGTCATGTTAAAATGTTGGGAAGCGTTGCTGATGTTCTGACTGATGCTGGACATAATGTGGTGAGTAATTATGAAGAAAAGGTTCTCAGGGCTCTACAAGTCTCATCGATAGTTCTTGTATCTGCATTCAACCAATAACTGGAAAACATTTTCTACAACAATTATTAGAAATTTTTCGTTTTATACATATGTACAGTCAATTTTTAAATTTTAGACTATCCTCATACCGATCATCGAAGAGAATGAGCGCGGAAAGTATGGTGTCAAATCAACAAAACAGTTCATTTTTGTGGAACCAGCTGAGAATATCACCAAAATGATGAACGAAATGACCGAACAAATGCAACCGAATATGTGGAAAGAGATCAAGAAAAATCCATTTTCTATATTTTCGGGAGCTCGTAAGATTGCTGATCTACTGGGTACACAGTGTGAAAGTGAGTTGAGAATTGGATAATACTTTATTGACATATAATACTGTTTCTAGAAGTGTTGTCATCCACCAAATTGTTGGAACAAATCAAAGCAGAATACTATGATCTGGCAGTTACCGAACCTTTTGATCTGTGTGCATATGCATTATTCGAAGCTGTTAATATTAGAGCACATGTTGCTGTTTTATCAGCCAGTCGATTTGATCATGTTAGTTCAGCATTGGGACAACCTATGGCTACTAGTTATGTACCTGGATTACCTTCATCTTCTACTGAGAAAATGAATATCTGGGAAAGGTTCATAAATACAATGCAAACTTTTGGGAGTGAGTTGAAGGCTGTTCATTCATTGACATACCTCTAAACTTTTTCCAGGTGCGTATAGATTTTCTTACATTGGTGATTTTGAATATGAAAGTGCTCGCAAGATAGTGAATATTAATCGATCATGGCGCGAAGTATTACCAGAAGCATCTTTTGTTTTCACGAATTCGATTCCGATTTTGGATTTTCCTGCTCCAACATTTGATAAAATTGTGCCAATTGGTGGAATATCAGTGAACACGAAGAAATCGGATATGAAATTACCTGAAAAATGGGACGAAGTACTGAATATTCGGAAGCAGAATGTATATGTTTCATTTGGATCACATGCCAAGAGTATTAACATGCCAGATGAAATCAAGTAGGTTTTTCTAATAACTTTACTTTGGAGAGGTGTTAATCCAAAACTTTTTGAAAAAGATTTTCGAACTCATGTGTAAGAGTAAGACTTTGCATGAAAATATAGAGGAAGTTTTCATGTCACAGTGTAGCTTCGGTTCCTATAACAAAAAATGATTTCTAGTTATGTTATATAGAATAAGTTGTTTCGAACTGTAATATATTTCAGACAATCCCTTCTCAATGTTTTCAAATCAATGCCAGATATCACATTTATTTGGAAATATGAAGATGAAAAAGATACATTGGCTGATCATTTGGATAATGTTTATTTGGGATCATGGCTACCACAAAATGAACTATTAGGTACACTAGAAGTCATTTACAGTAATACATTGCTTATTTTTAGCTGATTCTCGTTTGAATTTATTTGTTACTCATGGTGGATTAGCTAGTACTTGGGAACTTTCTCTTCTTGGAAAACCTTGTGTTATGATTCCACTTTTTGCTGATCAAAATAGAAATGCAGCAATGTTGAAGAGACATGGAGGAGTTGAAGTATTGAAGAAAGAAGATCTTGAAAATCCAGAATTAATTCAAGAAACAATCAAAAAGGTGCTAAATACTCCAAGTTATCGTATAAATGCAGAAGCTTTGGCTGAAAAATTGAACAATTTGCCAACAAATCCACGTGATGTTCTTGTCAAACATGTCGAATTTGTGGCGAAATTCGGAAAATTGCCAACTTTGGATAATTATGGAAGACAATTGAATATTTTCACTTATTATCTAATTGATATTATTCTTATTCTAGCCACTATCACCCTCATTATTTTGTATATTTTGTATAGATTTGTTAGATTTGTCCTAGGAAAATGTTTCTGTAAAACTACCAAAGCCAAGCATGACTAGATAAATAAATATTTTTTTTATTTTCTTTTAATGTATGATCATCCAACAAGACATGTAGTTTGAACCAAGTTCGAAATAATGTACTTCAACATTTTTCAAAACCTGATATACTTTTCCCCAAGATGACATATCACGAATTGAGCATATACCTGATGAAAAATGATCTGAAGAAAGTATGTTTTGAACTCTCAAAGGAATGTCCCAGAATTTTTCATTCGTCCTAATGCGATGTCCAAAGCTGAAAAAAATGCAAAAAATCACGAATAAAAATCGTTTAAAGTTCAAGTCCAACTCTCTCTGTTTCACACGCTATTTCGAGAGTACTGTCAAAGGTCTCGACGCGAAGGAACGAAATAGTGTGTGAAACAAAGAGGGTGCTTTGAACGTTTTTTTCGCTTTTTTTCTCGTTTTTTCCAGCTTTGAACATCGCATAAGATGATAAGACAAAAACTTCTGATTTGTCACGATTTTTAAAACGATCACATAGTGAACATTCAAAAAAAAAAAGGGCGATCTCGATAATTCAGAATTGATCAAGGAAACAATCAAAAAAGTGTTGAATACTCCAAGTTATCGTATAAATGCAGAAGCTTTGGCTGAAAAATTGAACAATTCGCCAACAAATCCACGTGATGTTCTTGTCAAACATGTCGAATTTGTGGCGAAATTCGGAAAATTGCCAACTTTGGATAATTATGGAAGACAATTGAATATTTTCACTTATTATCTCATTGATATTATTCTCATTGTAGCCACTATCACCCTCATTATTTTGTATATTTCCCATAGATTTCTTAAATTTTTATTAAGAAAGTGTCTCGGTAAAAATTATTATCACATTGTCCCCAACGTATTTAAATAATAAAAAAAATTTTTAATTTTTTTTAAGTCCAGTGTTGGTCTCGTTAAACTAATAGGCTAACTGTTGATTTGTTTAAATGTGAAATGACCCAGTCCTAATTTGATAGGGCCTGTTTCAAGGTTACTATCAACAAAGTGCGATTCACCTTTAAATAGGTATTGTGAACCTGACTATTTGAAATTGGAATTGTGAGAAACCTATAAAAAGAAAAAGTTCTCGTGAAACATAAGATACGATTGTTGCCTCTGTACGGGAAAAAAATGTTTTATTTTTTATTTTTCAAAGTTTCTTGAACAGTTTCAAGTTCAGAAGCTCAGACGTAGGAAAATGTTGGTACATATAAAATAGTTATAGGTTCAACGTCATTTAAACCATAGTTCTCGTAGGGAAACAAAATAATATTTGCAACACTTAAAATACGTACGTGAGACTTGAAAGTATTATTCTACAATTTCACATATGGAAATGAATATTATCTTCGCGATAAAAAGACTCAATGATAAAATCTTATAATCACATAATTTTGTGATGCAACTTTTTTTTCATGGTTCTCTAATTTTTTATCGAAATAGCGAAAAGCTTTTAAGTGATTCTGGTATTTGTAAAACATGGTTTTAACGGAAAGAAAAGCGGGACTTCTACTCTCGATTTTAACTTGATCTAATTCTTTAACATATTTACACTCTCGAAGATATCCCAATCAGAAATACAAAATACTTCCATCTAAGACCCAATTTCGAATTTAATTTTCATTTTTGCAAATACCTTTCTTTCAAATCAAACAATCCAAAATAATGGTTTTTTGAACTTGCGTGTTTAAAATGTGGACTCTGTTGCTTACTCTCTAATAGAGACGCAGAGATAGCAAGTTTGTCAAACAGTCTCAAAGAACTTTCTATTTGATAATCTATGAAAGTTTCGAAATTGTTCTACATCATCTGATTTTTTTCGTTGTACAATGAAAAGTTCTACTTTAGTTTTACTATTTTATTTATTCATTCAAATATGTAGCTATAAAATTCTTGTATATTCCAATCTTTTTGGTCATAGTCATGTTAAAATGTTGGGAAGCGTTGCTGATGTTTTGACTGATGCCGGACATAATGTGGTGAGTGATTTACGAAATTATGAGACGTATCTAGAAATGAATTATAGACAATTCTTATTCCGATTATTGATGAGAAAGAGCGTGGAAAATATGGTGTCAAATTGACCAAACAATTTATTTTCGTTGAACCATCGGAAGAGGTTAAAGAAATGATGAAAGGACTTAGAAACCATATGCAAGAAAACATCTGGAAAGAAAAATCGAAAAATCCAATGGCTATGTTCGCCAGAACTAAGAAGTTCGCAACACTTTTGGGTACACAATGTGAAAGTGAGTTTACAATTTCATCCATTTTTCATCATTAAAACTGCAGAGGTGCTTTCAACGACTGAATTATTGGAACAAGTCAAAGCGGAAAACTATGACTTGGCAGTTGCTGAACCTTTTGATTTATGTGCCTATGCATTCCTTGAAGCTGTTAACATCAGAGCACATGTTGCTATTTTATCAGCCAATCGATTCGATCATGTCAGTTCAGCATTAGGACAACCTATGGCTACTAGTTATGTACCTGGATTACAATCTTCATTCACTGAACAAATGAACATCGGAGAACGATTCCTCAATACGCTACAAACATTTGCAGGTAAGTGAAGTTAATTGGATGACTTGAGAAAATATACTTTGCAGGTCAGCATATGTTCTCTTACATTGGTGATTTTGAATATGAAAGTGCTCGCAAGATAGTTGGTATTAATCGATCATGGCGAGAAGTATTACCAGAAGCATCTTTTGTTTTCACAAATCAAATTCCAATTTTGGATTTCCCTGCTCCAACATTTGATAAAATCGTGCCAATTGGTGGAATATCAGTGAATACGAAGAAATCGGATATGAAACTTGCTGACAAGTGGGACAAAGTACTGAATTTTCGGAAGCAGAATGTGTTCATCTCATTTGGTTCAAATGCTAAAAGTTTTAATATGCCGGATGAGTTCAAGTACGTTAATATTTTGATCATTTTTTTGGATGTTTGAAATTACAGACAATCTCTTCTCAATGTCTTCAAATCAATGCCAGATGTCACATTTATTTGGAAATATGAAGATGAAAAAGACACATTGGCTGATCATTTGGATAATGTTTATTTGGGATCATGGCTACCACAAAATGAACTATTAGGTATATTAAAAGTCAATGATAGTAATACATTTTTCTATTTTCAGCTGATTCTCGTTTGAATGTATTTGTTACTCATGGTGGTTTGGCCAGTACTTGGGAACTTTCTCTTCTCGGCAAACCTTGTGTTATGATTCCACTTTTCGCTGATCAAAATAGAAATGCAGCAATGTTGAAAAGACATGGAGGAGTTGAAGTATTGAAGAAAGAAGACCTTGAAAATCCAGAAATAATTCAAGAAACAATCAAAAAAGTGTTGAATACTCCAAGTTATCGTATAAATGCAGAAGCTTTGGCTGAAAAATTGAACAATTTGCCAACAAATCCACGTGATGTTCTTGTCAAACATGTCGAATTTGTGGCGAAATTCGGAAAATTGCCAACTTTGGATAATTATGGAAGACAATTGAATATTTTCACTTATTATCNCACGTGATGTTCTTGTCAAACATGTCGAATTTGTGGCGAAATTCGGAAAATTGCCAACTTTGGATAATTATGGAAGACAATTGAATATTTTCACTTATTATCTCATTGATATTATTCTTATTCTAGCCACTATCACCCTCATTATCTTGTATATTTTGTATAGATTTGTTAGATTTGTATATGGAAAGTGTTGTGGTAGCAATACCAAAGCCAAAAATGATTAGATTAATAAATATTTTACATTATTTATGTTTTCGAAAATACGCACAACAACAATCGGTGCTACTGTTTTGGTATCTTATCATAAATATATGCACACACTCAAAACAAATGATAACAAGTCATTTTTGTCATGTCCAAGATTTTCAAACTAATACTATTTCTCTCAATATGTTCAACTTATTCTGAAAGTTATAAAATTCTAGTTTATTCCAATTTATTCGGCCTCAGCCATGTTAAAATGTTATCAACTGTATCAGATATTTTAACAGATGCTGGACATAATGTGGTATGTTTTCAGCAATACCATTTCCACTGTCAAAAGTTCCATTTTAGACTGTGGTAATTCCAATCATCGATGAAACCTATATCAATAAAACCGGTTTAAAATCAACTAAAAATGTGATATTCGTTGAGCAAGACGGGAAAGTTCGAGAATCAATGGGTAAAATGAGAAAAATGTTGAAAAACTTGTGGTATGAAGGATCAAATCCACTCCAACTCATTGGGAGGAAAAAACCAATGGCAGAACTATTCGGATGGCAATGTAAAAAGGTTCTAGAATCGAAGGAACTTCTAGAATACCTTGAATATCAGGATTTTGATCTGGGCATCACCGAACCATTTGATTCTTGTGGTTATTGTGAGTTTTCAAAAAAAAAATCAAGGCCTTGTTTTGTAATATCAATTTTTTAGATGTGTTCGATAAAATAAAACTTCGCGCACATGTTAGTCTTCTCACAGTTACTTATATGGATCATGTAAATCAGGCTATCGGTCTTCCTATGGCTTCTAGTTATATTCCAGCAACACATTCTTATTCTGGAGATCGAATGAATATCATCGAACGTCTTCAGAATACTCTTCTTACTATGGCTGGGGCATATATGTTCGCTGGAATTGGAGATTTTGAACAACAGTTTTATAGAGAGCGATCATGGCGGGATATTCTTCCAGAATCCACATTTATTTTCACCAATTCGATTCCATTTTTGGATTTTCCAACAACAAAGTTTGATCAAATGATTCCGATCGGTGGCATTTCTGTAAAAACTTCTTCAAAAAATCATAAACTCGAATCGAAATGGAATGAAATATTGAATATTCAAAAGAAAAATGTATATATTTCATTTGGATCTAACATTCTATCAATTGACATGCCTAATGAATATAAGTAGGATAACTGGAATATAATTAGCAATTTTCTCTGCAATTTTCAGACAATCTCTTCTCAATGTCTTTAAATCAATGCCAGATGTCACATTTATTTGGAAGTATGAAGATGAAAAGGATACATTGGCTGATCATTTGGATAATGTATATTTGGGATCATGGCTACCACAAAATGAACTATTAGGTAGTGTTCTCAAAAACCAAAAATACCAGAAACGAGATAATGTACTACAGAGAAAGAATATTTTTCTTATCAGTTGATTTTTTGAACTTCAGAGGAGCTTTTCTGACGACGTGACAAAGTATACATATATGTTGTTGAACTTTGAAACATAAAAGCGAGGAAATTAAATTTTGAAAAAAAAATGTTTACGTTTGAGATGGGGTTTTTTTTTTCACAGAAACGTTTAGTTACCGGCAATTTTTTTTTTTTTTGAAAGTTTCAAAATACTAGAAGTTATCAACAAAAATATAAAAACGTGAACTCATTTTTGAACCTCACAACAAAAAGTGATACTGCTGAATATGAAAACGAAAAAAACACTGATTGATTTTAATTTTCCTAGTTTTTTAGTAGAAATTTTAATATCAAATCCGTTTCTTTGGGTTCAAAAACTCACTCAAACAAACAAGAAAACTGGAACTACACTAACCCGAATTAGCAGATTCTATAAACCGAAGTTTGATCATTAACTTCAGCTTCATTGATAAAAAGTTTTTGTGAGATAACACATAAAATATCTACAGGTTATATTACCAAAGAGACCTTCTTCATGAAAACCATTGAACGTTCATTTCAAAACAATTCAAGCTGAATATACAAAATATTTTAAGTTCCTAATAATATAATAACACTTCCATTCAGTCATTCTTCAAAAATAAATCGAATAATTTTCAGCTGATCCTCGTCTTTCTCTCTTCATGGTGGATTGGGTAGTACAACAGAACTGGCTCTTCTTGGTAAACCTTCTATTATGATTCCAATATTTGCTGATCAAACAAGAAACGCTGAAATGATGAAAAGACATGGAGGAGCTGAAATTCTTCAAAAATCAGATCTAGAAAACGAAGTCCTTGTCAGAAATACAATTCAACGAGTTATTAAGAATGAAAAGTAAGCTATAATCAGAGCTATACCTAAGCTCATAGTGAACCTTACCAGACCATCTAAAAAAAACTTTCCTCGATGAAAACCCGCTCGAATCCGAAAAATGAAACATTTTCCCAGGTACCGACACAATTCAGAACGCCTCGCTGAAATATTGCAAAATCAGCCATATGATCCAAAGTTCACATTTTTGCGACACATTGAATTTGCTGCAAAATTCGGAAAAATTCCTAGCCTGGATTCAATATCTCGAAAAATGTCAATTGTTCAATTCTATTCCCTCGATGTTTTTGTTTTTATTGCTTTTATCATTTGTATCTCGATTTATTGGATATTTTCAAAGTTTTTTATCACCAAAAAACATTGAGCAGATGCAATAAATTGTTCATTTTATATTTTACATCTTCGTTCGCGTTTGATATGAAATCAATAATTCTTATTCTTTTTGCACTATTATTCTTTGAAGTGAATGTTACTACACCGGCTAAGAAAGTTGCTCGAAATCTAATCGATCAATATCGAAATGCTCTTCATCACAAAAACAGAGCAAAGTTTTTTGAAGCAACTTCTGAGCATTTCAAACTCTTCGCTTGTGGTCGACAAAACAATTATTTGACACGAGATCAGATATTTGATAGTATTTTTTCAATTCCACAAACTCCTGTGGACATGAATTTTATAAATGTCACCGAGGCCGCGTTTTTTCGATTTGGAGCTATGCAAATTAGGACTATCATCAATGGATTGAAAGTGAATTTCGATGCACAACGACAAGAAAATGGGAGATATGCTTTGACAATGGAATATAATCGAGATTGTCCACCAATTTATCCACCATTGACAACATTATCAGTTGATTATTATGGAATGGCGAGTAAATTTGCGAAAAACTTGATTTTTCACTTTTTGAACGGAATCAAGAATCGAGATCTGGCCCAAGCTCAAATGTCATTTTTGGAACCGTATACTATCCAATACTGCGACCTTTATAATAACTATCATGAGATCGAAATTGAGAAGTTTAGTCAATCAATGATGCCAGTTTCACCAAGTCAAAGGCAATATACAACAAAAATAACGAACGCGATTTTATGTCGAAATGGATCATTGACATTTGAAGTTCATGGAGGAGAATTTAACAGTCAATTCGAAGCTGTTATAGATGGTTTGTCGTGGAAGATATCATTGGATAGACGACTCCAATGTTCGTCATTTTCGAAAAATTTAAACTTCGAACTTTATCAAGAGTCAGTTTTGTAATAAATAAATATCAAATGTGTAATATGTGTAATTTTTAAAGTTTCAGAAAAAAAAAGTTTTCAGAGAAAAAATAATTATCTAATACAAGAACCGACTTGTGGATAGTGTTTTTTTTCGCGTACAAGGGTAAAATTATAGCCGGAGAGGCCAAGAGTCCTTTTTCATTAATTTTTTTTTGAGGAAAAAATTCGGACTTGACTGGTCTAGGCTTAAAGTTATAGGATCTAATGAATAATTCACAAAATTATCACAAAAAATAAAATTTTTTAATGTTCGACAAAGTTCTGAAAATGCATTCTGGAACCAATTCTTATCAAAAAAATGACTGGTTCGAAAAAAAACGGGACTTTTTAGGTTGCTTTTAAAAAATCGCCAACCGAAAGTATGAATCTGACTTCTATCTACATAATCCCTCCAATCAGAATCAAGTTGTTCTCTATGACACTATTCTATTGTACATTTACTATGTTTCAACCTTGTATGATCTTTATCAAAATAGAACTAAAGCTGAACGAGCCCACGTCACTTAGTCCATTTGGTCCGCGGACTCCATGAGCAACCTTGAATCCGACCTGAAAAAACTATTTTGAAAAAATCACTAAAAGTCGGAGGTCGCTTCTTTTCTGAAAGCACACCCCCTATTTCTACTCGGATGATTCCCCGCAACTATTGCGGACTTCAACGGTGCATATTTTACAATGACGAGACTTTTCAAGAAGTCTGAAAGAGAATAGTTTCATGCTTTGAATCGATATTCATGATACGGATAGACATATTTATTCAAGAGAGTCTTTTTGTAAACTTACACCTTATTGTACATATCGAAACTGCGTTGAGAGAATGAAAAAATACTGACGGAGAAAAAAATTACGGTAATTGGAAAATATAGCCCTTTTTGTCAAAAGTATACTTTTGATCTCCCCTTCATACCAGAAATCTCCTCATGAGACCAACACCAATGTTTTGAATATTGTTTGTTTCTAGACTTGTTAGTATTTCGATTAAACTGCCTTGACCTTCTAGAACTAGTTCTTCTTCTTTTTTCTTCTGATCTTTGTTGTCAAACACCAACATCGAATTAGTTGTTTCTTTCCGGAGGACATTAATATGATATTCGATCATTTTTTTATCAACAAATGAAATGTAAACATTGGATGGATCATTCATGTTCTTGATCATGATAGTGGTTGCACTCAAACATCAACACCTTCTACTAATTCGTATCTCTTTGCAAAACATGTTTCATCAATTATCGCCTCTCCGGATACCCCGGTGAAGCTGTAACTAAAAATTAAAGTCATGTTGACACTTTCTTGCGAAAGGTCAGAACTCCAAATTACCTTGAGTAACTGGGTGTTAACCAAAGAATACGGCTATCCTGTCTGCTCTTATAAAAAAGGAGATGCAAACAATTAAACGGGTCCGTGGATATTGGCAGGTGTGCGGAGACGCAGAGAAAATAGTGCGCGTGGGTATGACGTCATTTGACAATAAAAGACTACCAGAATATTAAAAAAGTGAACTAGGATATTGAGATGAGCACAAATATCTAGATGAAAATAACAAAGGGGATGGTTTCAAAAAAAATGTAAACTTTTTATTTGAAATGAAAAATGAAAAATCTTTTTTTAACCTGAAAAACTCACGTAACATTTTATTTTTAAAATTTTAATATTTTTGTCCATATCAGACATTTTTGAACACTTCTGAAAATACTAAAATTCTTCATTTTCAAACAAAACAAAAAATATCAGGATGAGAAGTAACTCTATACCTTATCGTTAGCTAACTACACGATATTTGTAAGTTTTTAATAATTTCCCAAGATTTTCTTCTTCTTCTAATGAAAACTTCTGCATTTCAGAAAATACTGAAAACATGATGTTGATCAGCGTCCGGAAACCTATTGAAGGACAATTTCTCACAAAATTCGTTTGTGAGCAATCAAGCCGCAAATCTTATGTAACTTTCAACGAAATTTTTTGCACTGAAATTTTTCAAGTGAATTTTTAGAATGGCAAGTGTGACGTTCAAAGTATTCCCCCTTACCTTATCTCTCACAAAACATGTTGATATTGTCAAAAATATCCTTTTTTCATCACCCATTTTGCTCCATTCAAAAAAATTCAAAATCACAAAAAAATTTTCATTGAACAAATAAAACTAATGTGGTATATATGGTCTAGCATCCCATAAATCATAAAGTTCCTTTTTAGTTTTGTCATCAAGTTTGTCAACAAGAGCAAATCGTTGTTTTATCATTTCCCTCACTTGATCATCCACCTCTTTTGCAGCTGGAGACAGTTTCGAATACTGAAATATTTTTGTTTTGAAAATATCCACATCATGAAGTGAACTTCCCAAGTCATCGTAATGTTTCTTTTGTTCTGCCTTCTTTTTCTGATCCTCATGGAAGATTTTCAAGTTTTCAGCAGGTAATACTTTCTCTCCCAACTCGTCCAATTGTTTAATTCTATCAGCGAAAGGGATTGTTTTATTGAAAAATATATGATCGAACTGGCTGATGATATCTTTTGGAAGACCTGAGAGAAAAGCTGGAAGAGGTGGACGAGATTGGAGAGATGTTCGGACATTCTCTGGCAAACTATCTAACAGTTCCACCGTGTTCGCCTGCTCGATATAACATTTACTCCCAAGTTTATAATTTTTCCATATTTCTTTCAATTTCGCTTGAAATTCTTCGGATAATTCATCGACAAATTGAGGAATTCCACATGGAGGAGAAGTTGGGGGACGATTCTAAACATGGTCTCAGTTTCAAAACCTACAGTATAATAATTCACTCACTCTTTGGCCACGGAACCCTGGTCCACCATAAGGTTTTGATATAACAAAACTGACCAATATGGTCGAAAATATTAAATTGGTCGTCATCTTCCAATAATTCATATTTTCAACGTCTTTTATATCATTTTTCGTAGTATCACCGCCTTTCCAGGAAAGACAAAAAAAACTGAATTCTCTTATAGTTTTTCATTTTGTCACGAGTTAAACCAGTTTTCCGGGTGGTCGACCCCCTTTTGTTGATAAGGATGAGAACTTTGAACTGGCTATTCTGAAAATTCACGTGAAAAGTTTCAGTGAAAATTATTTCGTTGAAAGTTACATAAGATTTGTCGAAAATTTGCTCACAAGCGAATTTTGTGAAAAAAATATGTCATTCGATAGGTTTTTGAACGCTGATCAATATCCCGTATTTAGTTTTTGCCAAAACTTACAAATACAGGATAACTTCTTTCTCCTGCGCATAGCTTTTCAGCTGATCCCTTTTGAGCTATTCGAAAATTAACAGATTGCTCTAGTAGCCGAACTGGCTCAGATTGATGACTGCCCCCTTTTGACCTCATTGAGCTGTTCCATTCCAAAATTTTATTTTTCATCTCTTCTCGTCCAAAACATTCTGAAAATGTCATCTGAAGATGAACATGGAATTTTCAGAGAATCTACTAAACATTCTTGAAAATTAAATTTGATGATGATAATTTTAAAAATTTTGAACAAAAATAAGCGAGCAGCTAAAAAGAGCACAAAAGTCCTGAGCCTTCCGGAGACATAGAAATAAGGAATGCAGTATTTTCAGCAATTTTCACAGTTCTGAAGAAAGCGATTTGAACATGGAAGTTATCTTTAATTTTCATTCTCACTTTTTTTTCCTCTTTTCCAAACTTTAAAGTTCGCTGCCTCGTTTTGGAGTCCCTTTTCATACTTGATTCCCCGCGATTCCCGTTTATACAGACTTTCTCATTTTTCTGTTAAAAAACTTTTGAGCGGAAGATCGAACATTGAAAATCTCGTTTTAAAAAACTGATTACAGGATGTTGATCAGCGTCCGAAAATCTATCGAATGACATATTTTTCATCAAAATTCTCCACATTTCATTGAAACCATCCTCTTGTCAGATAATCCTGAGTTTAACTTTTGAAATCCGTTTTCAGTTTCTCGTGAGCCGTAGAAGTTTTTAAGTTTCAGAGATAATTTTACTACATTGTATCAATTTAACAAAAAAAAACACACACACACACAATTTTTCTACAATTTCCAGAAAAAAATGTGTGTTTGCCATTTCCACGAAACGTACAACATGATGAAATATCGCGAAATGGTCTCACAAAGAAAACTGTGTGGTAACTATGCGGAAAAGGGAAGTCGACGTTTTACAAGACTTAACAACAATATAAAACAAGAAAAAAGAGATATTCATTTATTCGAAAGAGTTACTTTGGTGTATAAGGCTTAGCATCCCACAAATCGAAAAGTTCTTCTCTAGTTTTCTCATCAAGACTATCAACATAAGCGAATCGTTCGTTGATCAATTTATCAACCTTCTCGTCAGCTTCTTTTGCGGCTGGAGACAATTTGGCCAACTGGAAATTATGATTGGATATTGGTTTAAGATCAATGTGGACTTACCAATTCCTCATAATGTTTTCTAGCCGCTTCTCTTTGCTCTTTGAACTCTTTGAAGACCTTCAAATTGTCAGCAGGAAGGACTTTCTCAGCCAACGCGTCCAATTGTTCAACTTTTTGTGGGAATGCGATTGTTTCATTGTAATAGATAGCATCGAATTGGAGGATTACTTCTTTTTTGATTCCGGCGAAGAAAGCTGGAAGTGGTGGACGGGAAAGAAGGTCTTCTCTCTCTTTTTCTGGAAGTGAATCCAACAATTCGGTTGTTTTTGCCTGTTCGATATAACAAGTGTAGCCAACTTTGTAATCTTTCCAGATCTCAGTCAATTTCTTCTGATTTTCTTCCGATAAGCTCTCGGTGTAAGCCGGTTGAACACATCCAGCCTTTGGTGGTAGACGATTCTGAAAAATTGACGATTTTTCTCATTTTCACTAACTCAAGTTCTTTATTTTGTATGGAAACTACTCCTAGATGATAGAGGATAAAATTATCTATTGAATGATATACATACTTTATCTCATGGACCCAGATTGCTCTGGTATCAAAACAACCAAGAATATAGCGTCCTTTCTCTGCGTCTCCACACACAAACTCGTCACACACTCCCTTTTTTCTCTGCGTCTCCGCACCTGTGCCACTATCCGCAGACCCGTTTATTTGTTTGCATCTCTCTTTTTATAAGAGATGAGGAGATGGATGGTTTCTTTGGTTTTAACCCAGTTACTCAAGGTAATTTGGAGTTCTGACCTTTCGCAAGAAAGTGTCAACATGACTTGAATTTTTGGTTACAGCTTCACCGGGGTATCCGGAGAGGCGATAAAAACGTTTCATAATGAACGAATTCGCGAAGTTCTAATGAAAATTCGCGCGCAACATATTATTTACACCAAGAAGGTTGAAAATGTCCAAAACTTAGACTACTGTTGAATTTTTCAACTTGTTTTTCCCGAAAGACGAAACCAGAATGGTCCTTCGGGATACTTACCTTGAATCCTCTGAAGAAAGACTTGGATGTGACGACACCGAACAAAGCGATTAGAAGAAGACTTTTTGCTGAAATCATTTTCTGATGATTACACGAAATTTTAGCCGTCTTTTATACATATCCAGAATCTTATCAATGCGCGTTTTTTTCAGTTGTTCGTTCTTTTTCGTTCCACTTAGCGAATAAACCGTCTTTTTTGTTTAGTTTCAAACGCCCTTTGTGGTCTTTTGAACAATGGAAGAAATCAAGGACATCGAAATGGAAAACAGAAGGCCTCACGTCAAAAATCGATTAAAAAACGTGATCGGACTATGAAAACATCGGAGGAAAATCAAGATAAACTAGTGTTTCCTTTTTTCAGAGAAGTTTAGAAGAAAAGGTGTTTGGACAACATGAAACTTAAATATAGAATATCAGAATTATTATTTTCCGGTTTTCAGGACGATGCCTATTTTTTTATTGGGTTAAAATTTTGAACGCCAATGATTTGGATATTTTTAGAAACTCTAACCACTGTTTATTTTATTCAAAAACTATACCGACGTTCTCCGAGTCATCGAAGCTTATATTGACGTCAAAAATCTGGAAATTTTTGATCTTGAAAAATCCATGTTCAACACAAGAATGGCTCAATTGGTGCTTATCACTGATGTGTGAACATAACAACTGAATTTTGTCAGAAACAATTTTCACGAGGCTTTTCTACTTGATCTCTCATGAACAGTTGTTCAGTATCGTATGTCATTGGTTGACTGAAAAATCATAAATCATAACACAAAGAAAAAAAATGATGACACATACTCACTTGATCAAAGTATCAGCTAGTTGAAAATCGTTGCCATTGAGTTGCGGCAGTTCAAATTTTGAGTTTAAACTCTGATTTCTACAATTTCATATTCAAATGAGATTAGAAATGAACAAATCAACGAGTGAAATAATGAATTTAATTCCATATAAAAAATCTGGGTTTAAAAACAATTGACTCTGGACATTGAAACTACAAAAATTTCGTGATAGCTGTTTGAAAATAAAAATCAAAATTCAATCTTGAAAATGCATTGTTTCAATAGCCAGTATAGTTGGACATCGGCTGGACCGGCTGATGAACATTTTGGGGGTTTTCAGGTGATTTTGTAAGAATGTTGAATTCTCACTGTGTGGAGCAGATAGAGGAAAGGAAGGCGGTCATTTTTATATATGTTTCATTGACTTTAATTGGGTTATACTCGAACGCCAAGCAATCAGCCGATTTCCAGCCGCGGCGCCCAGCCGCGGCGCCCAGCCGACATTTTGGGGGTTTTCAGGTGATTTTGTAAGAATGTTGAATTCTCACTGTGTGGAGCAGATAGAGGAAAGGAAGGCGGTCATTTTTATATATGTTTCATTGACTTTAATTGGGTTATACTCGAACGCCAAGCAATCAGCCGATTTCCAGCCGCGGCGCCCAGCCGACATTTTGGGGGTTTTCAGGTGATTCTGTAAAAATGTTGAATTCTCACTGTGTGGAGCAAATAGAGGAAAGGAAGACGGTCATTTTTATATATTTTTCATCGCCTTTCATTGGGTTATACTCGAACGCCAAGCAATCAGCCGATTTCCAGCCGCGGCGCCCAGCCGATCGGCTGATTGCTTAGCGTTCGAGTATAACCCAATGAAAGGCGATGAAAAATAAGGCACTCGGCTAACTGCTTATAAATTTTAAGGTAATACCTTCAAGGGATTTTTTATCGAAAAGTCTAGTTCTAGAAAAACTGTTACTTGAAAATAGAAATTTGATAAATTTCCACGTAAACACTAAAAAAATTTCAACTTTGAACTTATTTTTCGAAAACTAGACTTGTGATTTAAAAAACCCCCTCGAATGCTTAGTCTAACAAATTTGCTTTTTCATTTGAGAGCAATTTGTTAACTCCATTTTCACACTTTAAATTAAAAGCCCATGGACGTCAAAATCGCTACCTCTAAAAAAACCTAGATCTACAAAAATGTCAAAGCTCAAAATATTTCACTAATCTTCGTTTGTACTATTGTGAACTTTCTGAAGTCGTCGCAAACATGATTCCGCAAACTGAGAAGTTTTTTGAAAACTATTTCTGTTGGCAGTTGTTGAGTATTTAGAATGTCGCCGATCTCATAAATATTTTCCAGAAGGATCCTCTTTTTCAGTAATTCAAGATGTATATGTTCGAAGGCATATACTTCATCTAGAATCTCCAAGCTTGATTCAAGTTGTTTGATTGTCTCATGATAATTATATTTCGAACTCTCTAATAAAAAATCACAGAAAAAATAGAAATCTTTATTACTCATATACATAGAATAAATATGTTAGTCTTGTTTTTTTGTCAGTAGTTGTGTCATACACGTGTCTGGTCAATTTAATGACGTCTTGGTGGTCCTGGACGGCTCTCCCACAAATCGAACAACTCTTCACGAGTATTCTCATCAAGAGAATCAATGATCTCCATCTTTTGCTTTCTCAAAGTCTCAATCTTGGCATCGGCTTCTTTGGCGGCGGCGGAGAGCTTTGTCTTCTAAAAAAAGATATGAGATTATGATGAGTTTCTGGAGAAGAAAATGAAAGCTAACCTTATCTTCGTATTCTTGTTTCTCTTGCTCTTTCTTTGCCTTGAATTCTTGGAATTTCTTCAAGTTATCACCAGTCAATTCCTTCTCAGCCAAAGCGTCGATTTGTTCAATCTTCTTTGGATGTGGGATTGATTTGTCTTGGAAGATGACTTCGAACTTAGCCAATGTTTCCTTTGGAAGTCCCTCCAAGAATGGTGGAAGTGGTTTGCGCTTATGGATTGACTTCTTGACATCCTTTGGAAGAGCATCCAAAACTTCACGAGTCAATCCTTGTTCATTGTAGCACTTGGCTCCAGTTTGGTAATCTTTCCAAATTTCAGTGATCTTAGCTTGAGCATCAGTTGGGAGCTCCTCAAGGAATGGTGGGATTCCACATGGTGGTTGACGGTGCTAAAAAACATTTATTATAAAGATGTTCAAGCCCTGAAAGCGATAAGTCTTCGGGAAAAAAAAATAATAAAACTCACTTTTGGTCCACCGAAACCGCATGGTCCTCCAAAACCACATGGCTTAGCGTTTACAGCGGCAAAAGCCACCAAAGCGAATGCTGTCAATGTTTTCAAGCTCATTTCAGAATCTGATGTCTTTTCTCGGCTTCACAAACCGTATTTATACCCACAAGACGAAGCTCTTGTCAATGTCTGCGTCTCTTCTATCCCACCCTATCTCTCGCATTGATGCTGATCTTTTCTTTGAAACTCCGCCCCTTTTTCGCCCGTTCGTTCCGCCTCTTTTCAGCGAACTCTGAGTGTGGCAACGGAAGAGAAAAAAACATCCTAATATCTTTGAAAATTAGATGATGTCACTGAAATAGTTTATTGGAATAATTAAGAAGAATTTAAGATTTTGAAGATTTTGGACGAAATTCCCAGAGATCCAATAGTTCTTGCTTTTCTGAAGGTGTCAATTTGGCCAGAATTTCGAATTTTCGTTTTTGAAGTTTTTCAATTTTCTCATGAGCAGATTTTGCATTGGGGGACAGCTGGGCTTCCTGAAAAATGTGGACTAAGTATGACTGGATTTTGGATACCTAGAATGAGATCCACTGGTCGATATTTCACAGAAATATTACAGGGGGGGGGAGGGTATTGTGACTTTAGGGGGGTATTGTGAGATCACCATCGATATAGCAAAACCCCCAAAGGAATTTTCCCCAAAAAGTCTGGTTTTCGAGAAAAAAATGTTGAAATTTTTTTGAACGTATAGCTTGCTATTATTCCAAACATTCCAAACTAGCACGTATACGTGGTCCCAAAGTTTGGAACTTTTTTCCTAGACCTTCCGGTAAAAAATCCTCAGGGGGTTTTACTAAATCGAGTATGCTGATTAATTTAAGAACAACTTGCAAAGTCACCATACCCCCCCCCCTTTCAGTGATTGTCAGACGTCAAATTTAATTATTGAATAAAAAAAATGACTACGGTTTGTGAGAATTTCCGTCAAGGTGTGTGTTTGTGTGCAAACACGATAAAAATGCTGAGCGACTTTGAAAAAAAAAGGATAACATTTTATTGTTCTCTGATGATCAAAAATTTTTGAAAACGTGTTTGACACATTCAAAACTCAGGGGAAGATGAATTGAGTTGTCACACCAACTCAAAAACAATTCTAACTGTCTATGTATCTTTAATATGTCTCAAAAATTGATGTGTTGTTCAAAAAATGTATAGAATAATATGGCAAGAACCGGCTGCTGTGATTCTGAAAGTTCGCCAGTGATTCTGAGAGTCCAATTGTTGTTTTTTTTTTGCGAATTTCCC
The DNA here is from genome assembly GCA_900536415.3 of Caenorhabditis sp. 38 MB-2015. NCBI lineage: Eukaryota > Metazoa > Nematoda > Chromadorea > Rhabditida > Rhabditidae > Caenorhabditis > Caenorhabditis quiockensis. The sequence goes on from LR548591.1 coordinate 722,732, forward strand.
GGCGTGGATAACTTATTTTTCTCTAGAAATGCTCAATCTGGTTTAAACTTTCTCAACTTGATGCATAGGTATTTAAACATTTTTAGTATTCTCTGAATAATTTCGATGTTTTACTAATTAGGGAAGTTTGTGAGATCATGGATTCAGCTTTTTTTTTAACTTGTGCACTCATAGAGTTTGATCTCCTGATCAAACTCTATGATACAATCTTTTTCTGTCGGAGTATCTTTTAAAGAAAATCATGAAGTTACTGGATTTCTACCATTCCTAATCAGCACTTTATAAAATAAGGAACACACACACAAAAAAGTTAAATACGTACTCGAGTGTTCATTTATTTTTTCCCTTGAAAAGTGATCCTTCATAAATTTTATTCACAAAAATATCGGATGATTATAAAATAACACACGATCATCAAGAAGTCAAATTCTACAAGTGCACAAATTCTAAAAAAAATGTTGAATACTTGCAAAATCTCCCTGAGAAGTCCCTGGCCCTGTTACGAATCCACCCTTTCCCATACGTACCCGTTCGCTAAATTTCTTCGCTTCTCTATCCTTTTTCTTCTTATATTCCTTAAACTTCTTCAAATTTTCCCCAGTCAGCTCTTGTTCTGCCAATTGTTCGACTCGCTCCAATTTCTCCGAAAATGGAATTGATTTATCTCTGAATATCGCTTTGAACTTCTTCAAAATCCTCTTTGGAATGCCACGTAAAAACGGCAGTTTTGACACGTTTTCCAAGTTTTCTTGAACTTCTTTCAAAAGATTTCCAACGAGTTCTCGAGTCAATGCCTGTTCATTATCACATGCATCACCTTCTTGATATTCTTTCCATATTTCATTAAGTCGATCTTGCGCATCACTTGGAAGATCATCGATAAATGATGGAACACCACATTGTGGACCACGCTATCAACTCAAAATAATATTTTTATTTTATTTCTAAATTTTCTTACCTTTTTTCTACTTTTTGGTTTAGTTTCACTGAATGTAACAAGGAAAACTAGTAGAATTAAGAAAATACCAAAAATAATTCGCATGTATGTATGTTTTTTATCGCGAATGACCAACTAATTATGTATTTATACTAATTTCTCATTAGTAAACGTTTAAAGATTTTCCTTTTTGATAATTCTCTTTTCGATTTGTGCTGTTTATTCGTTGAAGTCTTCTACTAGACAAAAAACTTGATTTTTTGTTTATTTATTTTATGTTTTTTGTTTCGCTAGGAAGCAAGGGATGTTCCAGATTTTTTCGCATCGTATGATCATGATCAAGATCATGCCGCACCAATGTTTTGCAGTTTCTCAAGTTTTTTAAAAAAAAAGGGGGGGGCGATTCAACTACATAATTTTCACTTGAATTTCTGACAAAACTGGGTATAATTTCTAATTTTAACCATTTATTTCTTCTGCGACTCCAAGAAATGTCTTCTCATAGCGGAAAATTCTGAATCCGAACACACCGAACCCTTTTGCAGAATGATAGCTTTTGAATTGTACTCTAACTCCTACAAAATTCGATGAACCAGATCTGAAATAATACCCTAGTTGTTCAAAACTTATTTAAAAAATTCGAACCCTATTACAAAAAGAGATCACAATATTAAACTAGTCGCACCCAAAAAAAATTTTTTTCATTTCATTGTTTTCTGTGGTATTCATTTATTAAAACATGAGTTAGAAGAATCTGAAACTGACTTCTGCAGTTTTTTTTTGTATACAGTAAAACGTTAAAAACTCCTTTTCTACATGGTTTTTCGGTTCCGTCATGTAATTATTCAAATTAATTGGATTTTCTTCTCTTTTTGAAAACTTCTTTGATCAGATTAACCAAAAATTTCAATATAAAGTAGTTCAACTTTGCTTGTGAATATGGAACTTCAATCTTCACATGCCGTTTCAGATTTTCCTCTGGATGTCTGAAAAGTCCTGTGCTATAAACCTAAAAAACGAATAGTTGATAGAAGTCCTACTCTTTCAAATGATGATAGTTTAAGTTTGTTTTCTATCCATGGAAAAAAAACTGCTTTTACAAACACTATGTTTCACAATAATACTTCGAAGGTCATACCGAACTAAAATGTTCGAATGACCCCTAACTGAGCTAATCTGAATTGTAAGCCTACTGTAGTTTTTTTCGAAATTAGAATGAGTCAGTGCGAGGTTCTTTCAATGTCTGGCTTGTTTTCGGAAATCGAACTCGCAGAAATATTTTCTACATTTTTCAGAGTGCAACGTTTTATAACGAAAGAAAAACCAAAAAAAAAAGTCCAAAGTTCAGCAAACAGTTAAATCGGTACCTGCACATCTTATTGCAAAAATGCGGCGAATTTAAAACTTCATTGACTTTTTCGATGAAAAAAACAAGTTAGTAGACTTTGAGAAAGAAATAAGGTAAAAACATCAATCGATGACCACCTTTATTATGAGTCGGAGTTTTGCAGTAAGATGTGCAAGTACCAAGTTTGATATCGTTTTTTTTCCAGCTTTGGACTTCGCACTAGAGCTTCCAGGTACGACAATTCACGTTCATATCACCCAGATCAGTGACTTTGAAATCGGGTCCAAAAAGATATCCAAATCGGCACCCGACCCCCAACCGATTTTTTTGAAATTCTCCTAAATTGGAAAAAAAATCGAAGCCTTCCAGAATTTTTAACATTTTTGATATACACATGAAAATAGAAAAATTCATTTAAAAAATTACCGTCGGTGCTCATTTTTTAGTCAGAAAAAAATCAACGGAATTTTTAGATGATAACTTCCTGAAATTTAAAACCCGGTTTCGATGGACCTGCTCCCATTCAAGAGGTCCTGCTCAGGATCCAAAATTAACCTTATACATCTTATGATTGTCTTATTTTGAGCTGCTATTTCTTTGTTCAAAATACATATACATTTTCATCGTTGACCTGCTGAACAGACATTAGGAGAACACAAAGAAAAACTGGTTTCAGATAGTTACAAATCCTATTCACAAACAAATTTATTTATTTATTTGCTTGTTTATTTATTTACACCTCCGTTTTTTCCTTCTTCCAATAAGCCAAGTATCTCCGTTTTATTTTGGCTCCAAAAATAGGTCGATCGCATATTTTGTTGTTGATCATCATCCATCCTCTTTTTTTTTGGTTGTGGTGGTCGAATAATAAACAAAACACGCAAAAAATGGACACACGGCAAAAAAATGAAATGATTATCGTTGCGCAAATATTTGTCTGGAGAGCACTCCCAAACCATATAACCAATGGTCACGAAATGCACTTTGATCATACTAAATATGGTCAAAATCGGGACTATTCATAAGGTAATAAGAAATAACATTTCGAGAACAATAATGTGAGCAAATTGTAGATGTTTTCTAAAAAAAATTGACACTTCTTTGAGAACAACAATGTTTGCTTTTGTGGGTTGAATTGTCTATTGTCTAACAAGGGAACCTTTTTGCGCGATCACTTAAAAAAATGATGAAAATGTTACCCTCGAAATTTTGTAGTTCCCCCATAAACCTGTGAGCAGAGTTCTGGATGATACACATCTCGTTTCAAAGTCCGTTAACACCTTTAAAATTTTTCTGAATACATTCTGAAACTTTTAAGAATGAAACCCACCTGTTCGATAACTATCCACCCAACCATCTATTTTCTGATCAACAGTATCGTCAAGCACTTCTTTTTGTCCGCACCGTTTTTTTCTCACCTGATCTTCCTCTGTACAATCTATTTAGGTTGAACTATTACTTGAACCATATATACCTTGATGATTTATCATTTCGGACACCAGCATCATTCAATAATGATAAGAGAAAACGCAAAAAAATTGTTTTTATTTTGATACTGTCAATCACTTCTCGACGATAAGAGATGCACATTAACATCATGTGTTAAGAGGTAATTTTTGAAAAAAAATGCTGGATGTTATCATTGCTCCTAATATAGAAGTTACCCCGGAAATTTTACTACAAAATTGTTCACGTTCAATAACCAAAAAAAATCATCACAAAGGTCATCTTTATCATATCAATGTTGTAGTTATTAGAACACATCCTGTGGCAAAAAATAAAGTCGAGTTGGTTGTATTTTAAAAAAGAACACGGAAATGTTTGAACTAACTGTGAAAAAAACTAAAATGTGAACGAACATTTGTCAACATTTCCTGATCTATAAATCTGCATATAGGGTCGATGAAAAATATTTACAGGTTCATGTTAGCTCTACTGAAAATAGTCCAATCGACAGCACATTTTTTGAATTTTCAGATGTCGTCTACAAAACTAGAAAGGTCCTAGTCAAATATATAGGAAACTCATATGATCCATGAACGAATAAATTGAAAAACTATTTTTTTCAAATCAAAAACCCCTATTCATTATAGGGAAAAATTGAATTTTTTTCCAATTTTTCCAAAGAAAAAACTAAAAATTATGAACATCATAATGAGAAAATACGCCTTTGAATATTTTTTTCGGTTTTCCAGGTTAAAAAATTGATTTTTTTTCTTTTTTCGCTCACTTGATATTCAAAAATACCTATCTTTTAGAAAATCCTTCAAAAAACATTGTTCCAACTTTGAAAAATCCAATCTTTTTTTTCAAACTATTAGTCGTTCACAAATCGCTGCCAGGTTACTGTAGTTTCAGTTTTCCAATTTGAAAATAAAATTCCTAGAATAATAAAACCGAAATGAAATGAAAAGTTCGATAGGGTAGTGTTACACGTAGAATTCGAATTTAACACTGAAAATCAACTTAAATTTCATTTTCAGAGCAAAAACTTAGATTTGTGAAAGGCTATAAGCCTTCCTTGTTAGAACAAAAATAAATAAAATTTAAATAAGTTTATTACAAATTATTTTGTTTGTTTTCAATGTTCAAAACTTAATGATGACGATGGTGTCCTCCTCTTCCACCTTTTCCTTGTCCACTATGCCATAAATCGAAAATCTCTTCTCTCGCTGTTTCACTCAACTCCGAAAGAATTTGTGATTTTTGTTTTTGGAGAGCCTCAATCTTCTCATAAGCCGCCTTGGCATCCTTCGACAATTTAGCAACCTTCGCCTCATATTCCTTATTCTGCTCCTCTTTCTTTGCCTTGAACTCCTTGAATTTCTTCAAATTATCACCAGTCAATTCTTTCTCTGCCAATGCATCAATCTTATCATGTTTCTCTTCCCATGGAATTGAATGATCTTTCCAAATTGCTTGGAACTTCTCCAATGTTTCTTTCGAAACTCCCTTCAACCATGGTGGAGTTGGTCGTTTGTGAAGATTCTTTCGGACATCTTTTGGCAAGGCATCGAGCAATTCACGAGTTTGGTCTTGCTCCTCATCACAGCTATCTCCATCTCTATAATCCTTCCAGATATTTGTCAATTTGGCTCGTTCATCAACTGGAAGATCATCAGCAAATGGAGGAAGACCACATGGATGATGCTGAAAATATAAAACTCAAATAAATCCAACAAAAATAAACAAATAAACTCACTCTATTTTTGGGTCTTGCTTCCAAAACTGCAAAAACCGATAATAAAAGGAAAATAGGAGCGATATACTTGATCATATTTGTGTCTCTGCTATCTTCATAAAACAAAACAATCGGTCTTTTATAGTTTTCTCAATCGTTCTTCTCTGTTTGGTAAATTTGACATGATAACATCATTTTAGTAGAGATCATTCAAATTGGTATTGATGTTTCCGTCTTTTCGCCTTTTTTACTGATTAGCCTGAACTGGCATTGAACAAACATGGTCAATTGATCCTTTTTGAAATAAGATATCTGGAAAAAAAGAAGGAAATAGATAGTTTGGAGTGTGATATTTAGAAGATCAAAAAACAGGTTCTTTATTTCTAAAATGCAATATTGCTGTGTTTTCGAAAAACAAAAAAATTTTATGAAATAAAAGTGCATTTTCATTTTGGAACACTGTTTACAACTGATAATCGTTGTTTTTTTAATGAAAATAGTTTAAATTTTTGATGTCACTTCCGGTTTCAACGACCTCAGAAATACTGTCTCTGTGATAATATTTGAGCGATAGAACTGAAACTACAGTACCCAATGACAAAATTCACAAATATTTGATACATTCACATGAGTTTCTGTCATTTCTTCCAAATATATCAGTAGGAATTCTATACAGCAATTATGTTACGGTAGTTTCGTTTCTAAACAGGAAAAAATTTCAAGAATCAAAATATTTTGAATATGATCATTTATGTGGTTAAACTATTCAGAACGAAATGATATCACATTATCAATAGAGCGAGTGTTACCGATTTAATTTTGGCAATTTTGAGCCAGTTTTTTACGTACCAAAAAATATGTTTAAAAATTATTTTTGAAATTTTTCACATAACCACCACCAGGTTGAGGTAAATTACCACAAAATTCAAATTTTTTGATTTTTTGAAACTCGAGATCACCCTAACCAAAAAAAAAGAAACTTTCCTTATCAATGAAATTTATGTGATCGGATAGATTTTGGATTTTACTTCCTTTTTTTGATAGATGGAAATATGATTCCTGGAAATGATGAAAATGAAATTCAAAATACAATCGGTAAAAATATTCAACAAGCTGCTAATAAATAAAAGACCACATTTTGTATAGTAAAACCGTTGTTTCCTGAAAATGATATTCGAAATTAGAAATTTTGAAAAAAAAATTAATGATCTTCGCTAGAAAAAAACAGAAATTAATTAAACTTTCAACGGAGTTTAAGATTCTTCATTAATATAGTTTCAAAATGTTTTATTCACTCAACTGTGCTGTTATTAATAAGTTCAAATGCATAATTGACATCGAAATTTTCATCCAACGGTGATTCATCATAAACATAAGTGAATTTCACGTATTTGGTCCCATCATCAATGTCTTCTTCGTTTATTTTTGTCTCCGATTCCATGCGCCATTGCTTATTTTCATCCAAAATTGCTTTGAATCTTGTAATCGGCCAACTTGTATTGAAAACTTTCAAATCAAATTGGAATTTATCAGGTTTATTGTGATATATGTTCGCTATTCCCATTGTGAAATTTTGTGTTGAAGCTATTAAATCGAGCTCTTCCAAGTGTAACAAAAAATCATCTTGATTTGGTTGAGAAGAGGTTCCGTTGTCATCAGTCACTGTGTAATTATCGGCCAAAACATGATCAGAATCAGTAGACTGCAAATATTTCATGCATAGTTCTTTTGCTAAGTCAAAATCCGTTTTGCTAATATCGTTTGTTTGAGCAAGGTTAGAGAAAGTGAATATCAAAAGGAAAAGTAACATGTTGACAAACACAACATAATGTTATGATTTTCTTATCCAAATCGGGATATGTTTTATTCTAACCCTGGGAAACAGTTTATACGGTCTCGACATCATAAAATCTATAACTGTTTTTCTTACTGTATATGTCATACTCACGCAACAACTCACAGGCACTTTATGATAGTCTTGCCGCAGGTTTGCGCGATACATTCCAGGATATTGTATCTGTCGTGAGCCTGACACATGTCCTTCGCAGATCCACAAGAGTCCGGCTCCGCAAAAAAAGAAAATTGTATAGGCTTATATTCGCCATGGCATTTTGCCAGTTTGAAAGTTCTCAAATAAACCCTGGGACCAAAAGTAAATTGAACCAGAAACCTTGTGTTGAAAATTCAAATTTCTACCAATGAAATTGTCTCATCTGAAGGACGAAGTACTTTGTGGAACAAAAATTCTTTTTTCAGAGGAAAAACAGTTTTTTCTACGATTTTTGCCACAAAATACAAGTCCAATTATAGTTCGAATTGGGCACTTTAATAGAGCAATCAATAGAGCACGTGTTACCGATTTGTGAAATACTTATATAGATTTTCTTCGGAGTACTGTAGTTCGAGTTTCCAGTGCACTAAATATTTTCAGAGACAAGTTTGCTTATATGCCGGTCTGATTTTAAACTCCGAATTTCATGCATGATCCTAGCCGGGAGGGCTACTCATTTCAAAAATTATCAAACATTCATGACCGCATCTGAACCCTATCTAAATGTATGGCAGGGTTCTAAAAAAACTGAACATAAAAATCAGAACTTTTTCTGTGTATAAATAATTCAGATCAATTCATTCGTCAAGGATTCTCTTCGTAATAATAATCGACTTGAACCACACTAACTTCTTCATCCCATAATGCCAAATTCCGTCGTTTTCTCAAAAAACGTGCAACCGACGCTGCCAGATTATCCCGTTCATAAACCACATGTTCATTTTTGTCCAACAAAAAGTTGATTTTCTGTTTTGACATCTCTTCTTCTGCTATTTCGGATGATTCTAAAAAATTATATTTTCAAACGTCGGCAAAATGATTGCCTACTTCTGGTGACAACTTCTAGACCCCTTGACTTCGAATTCGTATCCTCATTTCCATGAGTCATACATCTTTGAAGTGCTCTTTCACTATGATTGATAACATTTCGAAGTGTATGATAGATAATCGCATCTTCATTGAAATATTCATCATCCATTCCTTTCATTTCTTCCAAATCTCGAGTGTAGTCCATTTCAAACTTGATCTCCGGTGGCGAAAGAAGTGTCAGTGCTCCTTCGAGATATTTGAGCACATGATCAGCTGTCAATCTTCCTTCCACCTCAATTCCTTCTTTTTCAGTTTCTTCTTGATCAAACATGATTTCCGTCCAAAACGGATTTCCACTTTTCGTGAATAGTTTACCATCGTTTTCGTTGTTTCTTGGCATCAAGATCTCATCTGAAGCCACACGAACAGGCGTCAATGATGATTTTGGTGTCTATAAAAAGATAATGTCTCCAAAAAAGTTTTCAGGCTTATCCGATCGGACTCGTTCTTCTCCGAAGAACCCGATAGACTAGATAACGAAATTATACAGTTGAAATAAATCATGTTGAATAAAAATTGAAAAAAAAACACTTGTGAAAAAAAACACTTGTATTTTTTAGCTGAACAATCCTCCGGAAATAAATAGAAGTTTTTCAAAAACCAGTCTGTTTCAGAAAAAAACGATAAGCTCCACAAAAAGTAGACTAAAAATTTGTGAAGATGTGCCTTATTTTCCAACCTCTGAGTGTATTTTCAAAATTTCCCATTTTTCCTATTCAGTGTGGTTGTTATTTTGTCACTCCAACCGATTTCTTACATCTTTTATCTTCGACACAGCTTTCTTAGTTCTCGCAAATGTTCGTTCTTCTTCCCGTTTTGTGAACACTTTTAACTTATCCGGCAGATAATCTCGACTCGGATCTTTCGTTTTCTGAAATTCCAGACTCTTCATCTTCGTTTTCTTTCTAATTTGTTTTTCTTCAACTCACTCTTGGTTTTTTCTTCTCATTTGTCGCACTGACCAATTTGAAAAACTGTTTGAGATCTTTCTCTTTGATCACTTTTTTCGATTGTTTTCTCCTCTGACTATCCTTCTTTTTTCCTTGATTATTCCCTTCCACAGTCTCCACTGTTGCATCTTTCTGAAATTCAAAACCATTTTCAGAATTCTTCAGATAAAATCGATATTTACCTTCCGATCAATAGCCTCTCCAGATCCTTTAGTTCCCAGTTTCTTTTTCGGAGTTCTCGAATCTTTCTGAAAATATCTGCTGAATATCTACAATATTTTTCAATCTCCTACTGTGGTAGAATGTTTTCTTGCCAACGTCACTTTATTTTGTTTTTGTCGACTTCCCAATTTTGTGACCGATTTCGCTTTTCGGACTTGCCTGTAATATATCACTTTTCTCTATCAGTCAAAGAATGATTGTAGTCATTTACCATGATTTTGAATTATCACTAAAAGAGTTTTCATGATCCTTTCCGCGTAAATCCTTTTTTGCCTTCATTATCGCTTTTAATTGATTTGTTACCGCTTTTTTCATTTTAACAACTTTGAAGTTGACTAATAAAAATGACCAGAACCTGAGAATTTCGACTTTTTGTAGTAATTCAAAATAGGTCACGTTCAGAACGATAAGTTGGAAAAATGACGCCGGTTTCATGTTTTTGGACTAATTTTAACGAATTATAAATTTTTGAACTCGACTTTTTCGATTCAATCAATTCAATTTTTTCAAGCAACTATTATAGTACAAACTTTGTTTACAATTTCAACTCGTTTATTATTGAATGCAATAAATTGAAAAACCGTTATTAATAAAATCACATAATAAAGTTTTGAAATAATGTCTTTAATTTGTGCCATTACTTTCAAAACAGCATCTAGTGAGTTTAAGGGATATTTTAAGATACACATTATTTAATCAAAGTGAAAAAATACCTGACTAGAAAAGGTTAATTTGGATAAAACAAACTTTCGTTTTCCACGAGAGCTAAACAAGGTCCAAGGCGTGGATACCCATACTATAACAAATATTATGATTTATTATTCCGTTTTAAAGTTCGATTCGCATCCATAACATCAATATCAGCTCGTGGTGGAAGTGGCGGTGGACATCCGGCGGACATCAAAGACGAAGTTGATGCGAGATGCGGTCTCATTCGAATACCATCGAAACTGATAGGAGACAAACTCGGAGCCGGTGATTCTGGTGTAGGTGGTGGAATCGATGTCGATTTGATTTTGGTAGCACCAAATGAAGATCGAAATGCTGATGAGATATTGTCAAATGTCGGAGTTTGAGCAGTTGACATTGAACGGCTTCTGGTATAAATAAAATAGAATTGAAAATTGTGGTAATACTCCTTACTGTAAAATCATTTGAACATTACCACTGCTTCTTTTATTCGAAGAGAGTAGACTTCCTAATGAGTTTTTGACGGCCGCTTTTGTTGATTTAATAGTCGACATTCCGCTAACATCAGCAAGCGATGTATTGAGATCGAACGTCGAATCATGCACACTATCTCTTCTTCGGATGGAAGCACCAGGAGGAAGACGAGAACGCTAGAAAACAATAATTTTAATCACAAGTTTCATCGATGATCAAACGATGTGAGGATGCAGGCAAATATTTTACAGAAAAAATTCTTGGAAAACTTTGTTTTTATTTTTCGAAATAACGAAGACAGACTCAAGTCACGTTTTTATGGAATATCTAATGTTTTTTTCATTCCAAATGTTTGTTAAAAATTTTCATTTCAAAACTGTAATTGTATTTCTTGAAATTAGGCGGAACAACTCTGAAAAAATGCACTATAACCGGGAGATCAAACCTGCTCTTTATTTATAAGTGTTTGTATTATTTTTTCTGATAAACTTTCTGATTTTGCGAAAAATAGTTCAAATTTATAAAAGGAAACCCCGAAATTCAGATTCGAAACTCTCGGCGCAAATTATTTTAAAATATAAACAAGTAACTCACAATATTTCCAAACGTTTTTTCCACATAGTTTTTATGTCGATCAAATGCATCAGCCATCATTTCATTAATCTGTCTCGAATCCTCCGTTGAACATCTCATCGAATGAATATAACAGCAATATTCTAAAATCTCGACTTGTTCAATGATCAACGAACTCAATTCCATTATAACAGATTGTTCTCCACATTCACAAATATTTCGACATTCATCAGTGAAGAAAACCTCATAATTTTTAACTCCTCCCATGACCGAAGCATTTGACACACCAAGAATATCACGGCTCAACAGTTTTAGATCGTATTTCGGATTATATTCTACACTGGCCGCCATTTCAGTCAACTCCTAAATCAAATTTAATATGGATTACTCTATTACCATTCTGAAGTTGACATACCTTATTTTTCTTTCTCATTTGTTCAACGGCATACTGCAGAGGACCGATATAGATTGGCTCGGGTATGTTAACAATTTCTGAGAATGTTAGATCCGTTGGAAGACTTTCAGCAACTTCTAATCTTCTTTTCACCAGCCAACTTCTCATGAATTCTGAAGACCCTTCAAGACTAGTCCATTTCGTGTCTTTCCTCTCTTCCATTTTACTATGCTCAAAAATTTTGATCTGAAAAAGAGATAAATAGTTGGGTGAGAAAACGGGAAAACTAACATTATACTTTCGATGATAACTTTTAATGAGAGGATTGATGCTCGGATTATTCTCGAAGCGCATATTTTCAATCACCGGCTCGATGTTGAATACCTGAAAAAATAGAAGTTTTTTTTAGAAGAAAATATTTTCTACAGCCAACTGACCTGTATAAACTTTCCAGGAGATGTTGTCAAATGAGCATTATCCTCAGTGTTCATTATTTTTGTTGGATTATCATACATTTTCATGATTCTTTGGGTGAAATCGCCGTGCATTTCCAGTTTATCACTATGGAATACAAATCTATAACAAGAAGAGTTTTGAGAAAAATGAAAATTTTAAACGAAATTAATTCCTTTTCTATAGTTTAATTCGGTGAACAGTTCGATGTAAGATTTATTTTTTCGGAGCATTGCTTTTGAACTTCACAAAACTCTAAATTTGCAAAAATTATAACGGGATATTTTGCGAATCGTCAACATTTGTACAACAACCGTTTTCATTCAAAAACTCACTTGTGACCATTCAAATAATCCGGAAATCCTTTTCCATAAAAAGCAACAAGGTAATAATAGAAAAATGCTCGTTCTTCCGTATCGATAGACGTGTATAACTTCGCGATCTTTTGCATCAGATCTGCCAGTTTTGCATAGTCGATTATAATATTTTCATAAACCGGCACCAATTCACTCAACACCGCAATCGCATCTTCCCAATCATCTCCTCGACTGAACAAACTTCCCGCTTCTTGCAATAGTTTCTCCTTGAGTTCTTGATGTGTTACACATCCACGATGAAGGTTTCGGCGCTCTAACCATTCAGGAAGACGCGAATTATCAAACTGAAAAAGAAAAACTTTTCAGAAATACTCCAAAAAAAAAACTAACTCTCAACATGATAGAATGTCTCAATAGTGTTTTTGCCGCTTCGATATCATTTCCATAAGACATATGAAGTGTGTACAGTTTATATATGTATTTGACATAAAGTTCTTCATGGTTGTACTGATCATAATATCTCTGAAACTATGAATTGTGAATATATTCTTAAAAAGGTCAACTCACCATAAGTTGTACAATTCTGCTCATTAAACTATCCGCGCATTCTGTTACAGTATTGTTTGTGGCAACTTCGTAGTACTCGATAAGAAGTGTAAGAAGACGATCGATTCGCTCAATAAGTTCTTCGCCACCATTTGACATCAACTCCTTATCAGATCTGGAAAATGAAAAATTTTGTTAAGAAATTTTGGAAGCTAGGGATAAAAGTAAAGTATAAACTATTAGCAGTAAACGCTATTTGTTAATAATTGTTCTACATAGTATACAGTGAAATTTTATCGGATAACTAATTTCAGAATGAACCTTTTCCGGTCAGATTACATCGTGAAATGTATTTCTGAACGTTTTTATTATCCGAATCCATGCTTTTAAAATCACTTACTGGCACAAATTCAATGATAACTGTCTGAATTGTTCTTTGAATGCTTTTGTTGCACTATGTTCTCCAACCAATGTATCCAACTGTGAGACAAGTTCCGATGCAAATTTATTGAAGCTCCCAGCTTTGCTCGTATTATATTCGGACTGCATCATATCAAAGAAGATAGGAATAGTCGCATCTCTCGTCTCATCATCATCAACTAATGATACTTTCATGAATGATCCAACCATACTTGGAATATAAAGAAGTTTCTGAGATACTGAAAAAGTCTTTTTTGAATACATTTTGGATGAGTTTTTGTACTCACAGCTCAGTCCGAACCACATGCTTCTCAAGTCTTTGGCAGCTCCTTTCCTCAATTGAACTCGAGTATCTTCATCCTGATGTTTTATCCATTCATGTCGAGAATTCAGACCATCCTGTGTTACAAAGGAGACCACTGTCATCATGTATTCATGCCAAACTTCAGGACAAAACTTCTCATCGGCGAAATACTTTTGAACTGCTGACATCACGAAGCGCAATGCTTTATGGATCACTCTGAAAGTAAGAAGTTTTACGTTTTCCGTTCAATTTTTCTTCCCGGTTCACACCTTTTTCATAAGCCGACATGCTCTTTTGTTCGATCAATTCAAACAGGAAAGAAACACACACACACACAAACTATTTGGAAAAGAGGAAAAGGGATATTTTTGAACTGTACGGAAATAAACAAAACAAAACTCACTTGTTTTGCAGAATGAGCATGTCCTTCCAGGTAGATGGGAATGCGGTTCGATTGAGCAAATCTCGAATCATTTGAGACATTTCTATGAGAAAATCTCGTTTATCGACATCAAACGGACGCATTTCGACATATTTATCGAACATCTGAGCCGACATTTTGTCCAAAAGTGCCAGAATGACTGAGAAGAAATGACCACGTGCGTCGTCGTCCTGAAAAGTTTCTTTATAGAAATTTTAAATTTTTTAAGAGGGCTAGGTAATGCTTTCTTTTTTGAAAAAAAAATCTGAACAAGGATTGGGAGAAAAAATAGAACACCTATTCAAGCACTGGTCGTTTCCCATTTAAAAACATTACTCACAGTATGCTTATCATCATGTATAACTCTGATCATTGCTTGTACAAGTGGTCGATAAACTGACAATATAAACTCAGTCAATTCTTGTTCTCCAGAGTCAGTCTTCATGAACGATGATGATTCATTGAAAATACGTTCGAGAATTGCAGCAATAACGCTGGCAAATTCAGCAGCGCGATCAGCGAATTCCGATTTTTCAATAGCCAAATTGTCAAGTTCAATGATAGCGAGTCCGATTCTTGTACAAGGCATCAATAACTGATGTCGACAAACGGAGAGCGAGAAGAAACGAGTTTCAACGATTTGGGCGATGAATCCGAGACGTTCTCTAGTCACAATGTTCGTGCCGAAATTGTTCATAAGATCAACAATGAAATTGCTGAAATTAAACTTTTGATTACTTTCATTCATTTCTATTTTCTTACCACAACATATCAGCCGAACAAGATTCACTTTCATAAATCAAATCAACAATTGCCGGAATATTTTTCAATGCCGTATTTTGGATCGTCATTTTCTTCGCTTCTTTTTCACCCATCAAAATAACCATCGATCTCATTAGTTCTCTCAAATACTCTTTGTATATTTTCTCGAAATTTTCGCATTCAACAAATCTGAAAAAATGAAAATATTGTTGGTATTTTTCAAAATACTCACCTTATTCCACTTTTTCTGGATGCCACAATTATTTTGAAGAGGCTTCCCATTACTTTGAATGCTTTTCTCGCTTGCTCATTATTGTCGTCAAACTCATTCACAACATATTCATTCAAGCATTTCAAAGTTTTCCTGGAAACAAAACTTGAAATTCTCATTTTATGGGAGTAAACTCACAATGCGGCCGATGTGAAAGAAAAATTTTTCAGATAAGCTTCTAGCATTTTGGCAGCTTGTGGATGTCGTTGCTCTTCTGAAAAAAACTCAAATAAAAATTAAAAAAAAACGTTCCGCCTATTTTACCGCATAATTTCAAAATCGCAACAATTACATCGAACACCAACTTCTCAATAGTTTCCCGGTCATGCCAAATTTCAAAAAGTGCGTCGAGAAGATGCGGCAGGAAGCGGATCATTTCGTATTCAGTATCGCCAATGGGTTTCGCAAGTTCAATCAACGAATGATTCAGATTCACACAATTCATTCTGAACGCTCAATATCGTTACAGATTTTGCAAAAATGGATTTCTGATAAATTTTACCTCCATCTCAAAACATTCAACAAATGTTCATTCTGTGTCAACATTGATGAACACGCTCTTGTCGATATAGTCACTGAACTCTTTTCACTTAGTGAAAATCCTGGTGCATGTGGCTTTGAATAACCTCCAGATATCGAATCTTTGAGCGTTTTTCTTGTTGTTGGCAGGCCCATATAAGCAGTAGTTTCGTCGTCGAAATGATGATGACTTTGATTTTCAATCTACATAATTTTCAATGTATTTATGAAACTCAGAATGAAGAAATATTTACCTTGTAAACCAATAATTCGTGTTCCGAATCAGTTATCAATGCAGCATTATGAATCAATTGAATATAAGCAATCGCAAATGGTCCTTTTTCCGTTTTATTCTTATCATAGGCTTTTCTCGAATAAAATAGAATCCTCAGGTAAACATCATGGGATGCCGAATTGGGCAAGATCAACTTGATAGGTTCTGTCCATTGTGGTTTATCGGTATGATAGATGACAATACTTTTGTAGATTGTTGATAGTTTGGATCCAGATACGGAAGTCGTTTCGAACACCTAAATAGAAATAAAAAAGATATAGGATTATTGCTTCCACGATATTTGGAAAAAAGGTTGTTCAATTAAAAAAAAATTACTCACATTATTCAGAATATTTCCATTCGATTCAACCACATGAAAACGAGCTTCAATGTTACGATCCGACGATTTTCCACTCAACTCACCTTGCAACAGGGTTATATAGAGCTCATTTCGAGAATCATCTGAAAAAAAAACAATTGAATATCGCCTTTAGATGCAACTTTTCTTACCAATCGCAACTGTTGATCTATCCGTTCTTCTCAATACTGCTGTCGGTGATCGACTGAACAAATGTGGATGTCTGGCTTTCAATTCAGTTGAATTTCCACTAATCAGTTGTGTGCTAATCAATAACTTCGATTCAATACCATTTCCCACGTTTTTCGGTATTCGATTTGTGACCAAATAAGACTTCAAAGCTGTTGATAAGTCAGAATCTCTGTTCAGAAAAATAACACGATCTTTGGATTCGGAAAAATTTTGTGAGTTCGACGATTGAAACATGTTCGAAATTTCGAGGATATCGAATGCATATGATTGTCTACAGAAATAACTCTGTGGTGTGATATGATCTCCGCCATATTTTCTGATCGTTGCATTTGATGATTCGATTGGTGCAATGTTCACCACACGTGTCACCATTACATATCTTTTCCCAATGTCTTCTCTGGAGAAATCGGTGAAGAGTGCTTTGAGATTCAATTCAGCATGTTTGTTAGTGTTTGGATTCCAAAGAAATACATATGAGTCTCTGAAAATGTGACTGATACTCACACAAAAAATAAATTCAGAGAAAGAACTCACGTAGCGAACATTTTCTTTTCGACGTCATAAAGTGTTATACTTATTTCACATTGATGTTTGCTATGCAATTCGACTGATTTTATCGACAACATAACACCAAAATGTCCGGTTAGTAATATATTTTCAATTTTGTCGCGCATCTCATTCGATACACGTTTTTGCGATGTGATATGTGCTTCATAGTTTCTTAGTAGTGTTAGAGAATCAGCATCTAAGGCAACTCCTCGATCATCTCGTATTACTACATCCAGACCGAGCAGCATATTTCCTCGATCGATTAGTTTAGCAACACGAGTTCGAAGTTTACTCAATTCTTCTGATGGGACACCGCCTGAATTTTTTTGAGTAAATACACTGATAACAACTATTTCAAACTCACCACTCTCTATTTTCCTCTTGATGACTAGCATTTCATTGAAAGATTCCATCAAATCTTCGAATCCGTGAATTTCTGTGCTTGTTACTAGTAATTCTTTTATCTTCGACCACCATTCGTTGGCAACTCGTTCTATTTCAGTGCCAATCATTAGTCCATCACTGGTTGAGGCTATCAATGGTGTGTCGACAAATTGGACACATGACAATGGGAATACGCCGAATTCGTCTTTTGTGTCATCGAACTTTTTTCCATAACCCCATCCTTCAAACTCTCCACAAATGCATAGACGATCACCGATCAATAAATCCAATTTTTTGATAACTTCCGAAGTTGTTGGTGTTTGTTCGGCGAATGTTGTCTCATCGAAACTATATTGCGCAATTGCATATCGCAAACTCGGTGAGGGCATTTACCTGAAATTTGATAAATCAATAGGATGTACTTTAGTTGACGAATTTGAATGAGTAATCGAGTATATTTATGTTCGCGAACAAAGAAAAAAAACAAATAATAATTCTAGCTCGTCGGATCCTAGGCCATTAATTTTATTAATTTTTTCTCTTTAAAAAAACAGACGAACTAGAAAACCAAATTTGTGTATCTAAACTTTACAAATAATAGGTACATAAGCACATTCTTATGAAATACATTTTTCGCAAACTAAGAGTCGATTTAGTGCACAAGTCATGAAAAACAAACAATGAAATAAATGCTGGCCGAGTTGGTTTGTTCGACCATCTTCGCTTTGAAGTTCTCTTGAACAACTTCTGTTTTTTTTTCTTTTTTTACAAAAAACATCAAATTTTCAGAAGAAAAAATGGGCAAACCGTCTGCAAAACGAAGAAAAGTTGGAAAACAAGAATTGGAGAATGAGGAAGAATGTGAGTTACAAGTTTTAAAAACTTCTCAACAATAATTTTTGTAGATAACAAAAGTAAGAGCATGGCGAGCAACCTCTCGAAAAAATTCAAAACGAAGAAGCTCACTGATACAGTTCCAACATTCGAAACAACACCCACGGGAGCAGCAAATATCAAAAATTCCGAAAACCATAATTCCGCTGTTTCACGAGCTGTAGAGAATCATCAAAATCGTATTTTTCAATGGGAGCCGAAAGAAGATGTTCTTGAATCAGCATATATTTGCGCATTCTGTCACGATGGTGTTCAACGTGAAGCCCATGGCGAATTGTTCGGGCCATATTATTTAGAAAACTACGCAGTCGGAAAACATTGGCCATCGTTTTTAGCGAAAAAACCGGTAAGTGACTCATCAATTAGCATCAATCATTCTCCAATTTTTAGCATGGCAAAAAATCAATCAATCTCGAGCTTTGGTTTCACGGTGATTGCGTTCTTTGGGCTCCCGATATTCATATGTCAGGGAACACTCTCGAAAACCTGGACACAAAAATGGACCAATTCTGGAATCAACACTGTGACGTATGCCGAAAAAGCGGTGCAGCAATACCGATTCTGAACAAAAAATCACATTTCACTCATTATAAATGTGCCAAAATCAAGGACTACAAACTCGATGAACAAAGTTTAACTTGTCATGCTTGATTAAATTTGTATATAAGGAACGTTTCGGAAATAAATATAAGTTCAAAGAACAGAAAGGTAATTTTTATCGTTTCCTTATCAAAGAAACTAACTACAAAATGTTTGTTTTTGAAATTTTGTTTTGGATTATGTATATGTGAATATAACATTTAGATTAAATCAAAACTTGATGAAACTTCCGTCTAACAGTGAAGTTTGGAGTTGAGAGCTGAGCCTGCTGGATTTTTTCCTAAATTTTGAAGTACATTTTGACGTGTCAGAAGTCATCGGAAAAATTCAGGCAGTAATTTCCAGAGATTTGCGAACAACTAACACCAGAACCCATTCGAAAAGATTTGAACTTCTCGAAGACTTTGACGAAAAAAAGTTCACTGTTTGTTTGAAAAAGTATAATGCTCATTTAACAATATAATCTTGCTTTGAACCTCTCCTTGTGCTTCAATCAAATAGTTTCTCCTGAACTTTGAGATATCTCGAGATACTTCAAAGAGCGAAAAAACAGGCCTGTGAACATAAAGTTATCCACTTCTTGGCGAGTATTTAGAGCTGGAAAAATGATAAATACTTCTCCGGAATCCGCTGAATCAAATAAATTCGACCGGTTTCTTCAAAACTCGACTGGTTTCCCAAAGTTCGACCGGTTTCCCAAAATGTGTTCACCTTCTTTATTAACTATCCACACTTAAAAACAAAGATCATGTCCTCCTAGGTACAACATTTTCTCTTCGATACGTTTGCTATTTTCCTTTTCAACTTTGTGTCATCGGTTGCTCAAAATGTGCCATTCCAATAATAATGAGTGGGCGGAGATTGAAGATCCTAGCATTTTTCAGATACAACAAGTATGATGCGACTTGACGGGATGGAACCTGCAGAAGAGAACGATAACCGCTATCCAATGATTTTCACAATGGCCACCAGTCCTACCAATCCGGCACCATTTCATCAACAAGTTAACGAAAAATTAGAACCTCTGAGAGCAAATGGTTTGAAACCTCTTGATGTTGCGGCTTATTTGGACAAATGCCATTTTAATGCTTCTTTGATTTATCAACAGACTACTCAGAGGATAGTGGAACAGCTTAGGAATCGAAAAAATTTTCAATCGGGGACAAGAAGGATCATGACATCGTTTTTGTTTGGGACATCGATGATGTAACAATGATGTCGAAGAGCTCTCTAGCTCATCTTATGGCGTTGGTAAGATTTTTTTCACGATGGTTTCTTGATGAAAAAAGGAACATTTCAGCGTCAAGATATTGACACGGATTTGCTAAACACGTTCAAGCAAAGGATATTAGCGCTGGCAGGTTTTGATGAGGACGCTATTTACATACGAGATAATCTTGCTAGAAACGTGACTCGAAAATATGATGCACTTATACAAATTTACAATGCTATATCAAAAGGTCCTAAGAGGAACGAATCTTTTCTTGATGACGGTAAGTTTTTAGAATTTAAAAGCATAAAATTTGAAAAAAAAATTCCCGATTATAGTGATGTTAATCGAAAAATACAAACCTATGATGTAAATCTTTTCAGTAAAATTTTTCACAATATGAATGAACTCAGAAAAAACACACGAGCTGAATTAAATTATCTTCTTTCGACACGCATATCGAAAAAAAAGGTTTTCAGAACTACTCGAAATGTGTGAAATGGTTGCAAGAAAAAACGAACTATGTCAAGTTGCTAAGAAACATCAACAAGTGTTTAATCAACGTTGTAAATATACGAAACGATGTATGAAGCTGGTCAAAAAACGATCGGAACAGTCAGAAAACAAAAATTATGCAAACGTTGTATTGTGCCGAGAAGGAGTCGAGAGCGGAGCAGCGCAACTTTTAGCCTCCGGATACGCTTCGATTATTCCAATCGAAAACATTTATAAAACAACGGGTTTTTCTTATTATTCACTTTTTGACAAAATTCAAGAAAGATTCGGCGCCAGTGTTTTAGTACATGTGAAATCTGGCCCAATATATCTCGGGAAAGACTTTCTATTGAGTTGGTCGGTAAGATCCAGCGAATCAACCAAGCGACTGTACAAATCTCAAAAGAATATTTTGCTTAAAAAATAATTATGTTCCTATAACTGTCAAAATACATTCTTCAATTCATTTTGTCTCTCCCACTACTGTATATAATAATATATACTGCATAGATGTTTTTATCTTGTATTTCTCAATAAAACGAAAACAATCAGAATAAACGAAGAATAATAGGTCCTATATGGTTCTGTGATTTTTCCACTTACGGCTTTACTTTTTTCAAAAAAATTATCAGATTAACTTTCTTCACAATAAAATTTTTTCTGGAAAACATTGTCTTTGAACATCAACAGCAAATTGTTAAACTTTGTCCGTTCAATACAATTTCGAAAAATTTCCAGTTTGATTTTTATCATTTCCTATCGAAGAAACTATGTAACTACAAAATGTTTGCTTTCGAAATTTTGTTTTGTTTTGTATGATGTATGTTTGAACAAAACATCTGGACTAATCCAAAAATAGAAAAAACTTGATGAAACTTCCGGGTTGATGTCTTCCTACTCGATTGTTCCTGAATTTTTCAACCAAAACATTTTCCATAGTCTCGGACTTCTTATTAAGCTCGAATGAAACCAAGTTACATTTTAACAAGTCAAAAGCATCGGAAATGTCCAGGGAGCAATTTTTACAGTTTTTCAAACAACTTTATCCACTTCTTGGCGAGTATTTAGAGCTGAAAAAATGAGAAATACTTCTCCCGTTTTTTCTGAGACGAATCTACTGGATCGGACTGTTTTCCCTTGTTTCCAAACACCTTCTGAATTGGGCACATAATTTAATTTCATCATCTTTCAATCGAGATCTTCAAAAATTGTAGCAAAAATTGTAGCTTTTGTTCTCTGATCTCTAACATGTTTCATATTTGTAGTCTTACCAAAAATCAACAAAGGTCAATCGCTAAAAGGGTTTAAAATTTTTCCCTATCTTACCTGTTTCGTTCATTTTGATTTATTAGAACAATGTCGATCTTTGTTTCTATACTCATTACTTTTTTCTTTATTTATTTTCTATCCAAACTCAACAACTTCATATTATTCCTTAAAACATATCAATACGCAAAAAATGTAGGTTAATCCAAAGAATTATTCGAATACAGTTTTTCTCAGTTGCCCGGGCCTAAGCTCCATTCAATTCTCGGAAATGTTCCTGATATTTTTGGAAAAACAACATTGAATTTGGGCGAATTTCTGAAGAAATGGGCACAAGAGGGGAGAGATCGAGGGGACAAAATAATGAGAGTTTTACTTCTTGGAAACATGTATATCTGGCCTTTAGATGGTCAAACAGCAGCATCGATTCTAGATTCTGTTACTGAATTGGATAAAGGAGATGATTATCGATTTTTTGATCCTTGGCTAGGTGGAGGTCTTATAGTTGGGTTAGTGATAGGTTTCTATGAAATTGACGCTACGCGATGTGCTTTGGTTCAGGGATGGAGATGATCGTTGGAAGTTCCATCGCAAACTTCTCACACCAACATTCCATTTTGCAAAACTTGCTGGATATTTTGAAGTCTTCAACGCTGAAGCAAGAACTCTCACAGAAATACTCGACCAGTTCTCATCTTCTGATTCTCCTTCAATTGATATTTACCCATTTATCAGCCGGTGCAATCTAGATATCATAATGGGAACTGCAATGGGATCGAAAATCGAGGCTCAGTTCAACATTGAACATGAATATGTTAAAGCAAGTGAAGCTTATTTGCATATGGCGATCGAACAAGTCTATAAACCATGGTTGAAGAATTCAGTGGTCTGGGAAGTGACAGGGAATCGGAAGAAGTGCGAAGAGCATTTGGCAGTGCTCAAAGAGTTGAGCCTCCAAGTAATTCGAGAACGAAGAGAGGCGGGATTGGAAGAGACAACATCGAAGAGAATGATGAACTTTTTAGATTTACTCTTGAGCGAAAAATGTATGTATATATTGAAGATTTTCTGATTGAATCCAGAATGTCTGATTCTGATTCAATAATCACCACAATGAAATTTATAAATCATATTTTCAGCCTCCAACGCTTTGTCGGAAGAAGACATCCGACAAGAAGTGGATACTTTTATGTTCGCAGGCCATGATACTACTTCAACTTCTGTTTCATTCGCTCTTTGGAGTATCGCAAAATATCCCGACATCCAAAAAAGAATCCACAACGAACTAATTGATGTGCTAGGAGAGGATCTATCGATTGAAATAACACAAGAAGACACTGCCAAGCTAACGTATCTCGATAAAGTTCTCAAAGAATCGAAGAGACACACACCTACAGTACCCTTCGTTCAACGAAAACTCAAAAATGACTTCTTGATGGGTAATTCACAACTTCTTCATTTTATTCAACGCTTCATATTTCCTTTTTACAGGAGGTCATTTGATTCCAGCTGGTTCCAATATCAATATCTCCCCCATGATCCTCCATAGTAATCCGGAAGTTTTTCCTAATCCTTTGGAATTTGATCCAGATAGATTCGAATCATCAGTAAAACGACATCCATATGATTTTATACCATTCTCAGCCGGACTTCGAAATTGTATTGGGCAGAAGTTTGCACTTTTCAATGAGAAAGTTATAATCTCCCATATTCTGAGAAATTTCGAAATATTTCCTGGGGAAGGAAAAACATCCGCGTGTCTAGAGGTAATCACCTTGTTCACTTTTTGGCCTCAAAGAGCTTATTAAATCGTTCGAGGTTATAGAAACTGGTTAAACTAAGGCGAGGAGCAGCTTTGATTGATTGATAATTTCAGTTTTTAATCATTTTTTTCTAAATTTTCCTACATACCAAGCGGGATCTAACATGAGAAAATTTAAACTGAAAGCGTAACTATCAGATTGGTCAATATGATCTCAAGTTGAAAGCAATTACATACATAGTTATCCATAGGGTAGCTTTTTGTTCATGAAATAGGAACCATCGAGATATTACATTCGGTGTGGCCTTTTTCATGGCTTTTCCCATGAAAAACATAAAACTACAGTAATCTAATAGCAGGGTTGTTTGGCTCAGTAAAGTTGAATGAAAGTGCGATCATTATAAATTCAAATAAAATTCAATGGTTCTCAATACACCTCGGGAACACTACAATTAATTTCTTATGTGGTCCTTATGTTTTTGTAAGAGCTTCTTTTTATTTTGATTTTTGGTTGACACAATTTATATGATACATATAATCACATAAAAAGCTGTGAATTATTTTTAAAATATCTCAACTAAAGACTGAACTACAATAATGCGATGAAAAAATAGTTTTAAATTCAACATTGAAAATTCACTCAAACTCTTTTTCGAAGTAATAACTCATATATTATCAAGAGAGCGCGTATTGCCTTTTAATGAATTGATTGTAAATTTTATGCCAAAAACTAAAACTACAGTTATCTCTTCCTAAAATAACAACCAAAATCGTTACAGTTTGTCACAAAACCATCGAACGGAATTCCAATCAAACTCCGACGACGTCAAGTTTAGTTCAAACCAACAACAAGAATGGACATTCGACTTTTTCTTGTGCTTATCAAACTACATAAAACTCCGCATGTTTCCCCATTTTCATTATCGATTTTGAGTTTTTTTTCTTTTGCATAAATTGTTGAAATGAAAAGATTTGTTGAAGCGGAATAATCCTGAATTCTTGAATTTTGAATAAATTAGAAGATTAATAATATTTCTTGATTTTTTCACATTTTTTTTGCTAGTTTTATTTGTGATTTTATACATAAATATTTTTTGAGTCTGTTTGAAATGAAAAATGATCATGAATGCTTTTTCTGAAAACGCCAATTATCCATATGTGCTTTTTTTCTTTTTTTTTTATTTGTCATACACACTAACACATCTCGAAAAAAAGGCCTACGTCATTTCTTCTTTCGAGGAATATTTTGTCTTCTCTCGCGCACCCCTTCTCCTCCGCCTTCAGCATATCGATCGGAGCCGCTCGCGCTCTCCTCTCTTCCACCCACTTTTTTTCAGCTGCTTTTGCTCATTCTTCGACAATGATGTCGCCACGTTTCGTCGTGGGATTCGTGAGCATTTTGGGCTTGACCCAGGCCTTTTTGGGCTTTGGTGGTGGATTGACGGAGGAGGATAAGAAATGGCAACATTATCATGGACAAGATGAGTTGGAAGCCAAATTGACTCAGATCAATGAAAAGTGTGCAGAGGTAAGTATCGGCCCGGCCGGGATAAGGCTTAGAGATTTTGTAAGGCCCATTTGTGTAAACATATATATCACTAAGTTATTGGGTTCCACTTGTTAAAGTACAATTATATACGGTAGATAATCAAAAATCAAAAAACAAATTTAGATTTTCCCTATGGGACCTTTATGATAAATATGAGGTAAATCAGACCCACATCACTTTTTTGTGCAGATATTAGTAAAAACCCATACGATGAGTCATCAGAAAACTCTTGATGAATAATTAAACACAAAAAAAACTGCGGTTTAGAGGAAGAGAGGGAGCTAGAAATATTCAGATGGAATACTAATTAACAGGCTGATAGGTCAAAGTTTGGTGGGGACAAGGAAACTTCTCAGATGGGACAAGGTTCAATGAAAATGGGTCCAAAAATGTTTTCACTCTTGAACCGATTTTCAAAAGGCGCAGTTTCTAAGGTTCAATTTTATTACTCTCTTATTTTTGCTCAGTTTTTCAAACGTAAGAGTTTTGTTTTTATTTGTGAGTCTTCTCTGTGGGAAAAAATTTAGACACAAAAATCTGAACGGACTTTTTAGAAACTAAATTCATTAAAAGTTTTGGCCATAATTGTGTCAACATGGATGAGAGTTTATTGAATCTTTGGAGATGATTCAAAGTCTGAAGTTTTTAGCACATTTCTACGGACGTAGGCTTATTCAAAAAGTCTGAATAAGGCGTTATTTGTGGTTTTGAGGACCGTAATCACATGATTGTTAAGAAGTTGAACTCTAGAACTGAAAAAAAAATCTAAAAAAAAGGGAGTATTTCGATCTCCGTAAGTTCAAATATGTTTCTAAGAACTTTATAGGCACTTAGAAAATTGGAAAACAAATTTTTCGTCACTAAAAAAGTCAAAACCAGAGAAACAAGTTTGTTTGCTCTATTTCGACAAAACAATTTTCACTAAGATTTCCGAATTTATGGAAAGATGAATCATTTCTCACTGTCTTGATGTTTTTGATGTAGTTAGACCACGAATGCCCCCCCCCCCGGTATGGTATAATCACTTCAAATTTCGTCAAAATTCATGTTCAAAAATAAATATTTAATTTTTTATAAGCGGATTTCTTTGTCGAATATCTCGTTTTATTACGTCTGGCTTTGTGACGAACCATAAGATCGAACATTTTCAATCCTAGTTGAAAACGTAGATTCATACCGAGAAATAACACCCTCTCGATCTTAAATGCAGACACTCAACAAACCGACCAACATTAGGATTATCTGATTTTCGTTCTATTTTTTCGTAGCGTAGTAAATAGAATTTTCCAATTACCATTAATTTTTTGTCGCAGAACACAAAAAGTTCTCTCTTTTTCTGAATTTTTGATCATATATGTGAGAAAACGGAAAAAAAAGTTTGCAGATCTCGACACTCTACGAAATTGGGCAATCCGTTGAAGGCCGACCACTTGTTGTCTTGCAATTCTCGACCACTCCAGGAGCACATGTTCCAAGTGAGATCTAGTTGATCTACTGTAACTAGTAGCTAGAACACATTATTTCAGCCAAGCCAGAAGTTAAACTCATCGGAAATATGCACGGAAATGAGCCGATTGGCCGCGAACTCTTGCTCAGATTTGCCGATAGTTTGTGTCAAGGAGCATTGAGTGGAGATAAGGATATTATCCAATTGTTGAACTCGACATCGATTCATATTTTGCCATCGATGAATCCAGATGGATTTGAACTCGCATTGAAAACGGTGAGTTGGGATACAGATGTAGAAAGGGAAAGAGAGAAAAGTTTTGCGACCGGATACCCGAACATGTAAACAATCAAATTGGAGTGGATGTGTACTTGGAAGTTACATAGAAAACTTATAGACAGTAAATGTTTTTTTTTTTTTTTGTTAGGAATAATTAGGCTGGGAATTAAGAAAACAAAAGGGTAACTTAATCTAAGTTTTCAGTTTAGTTCATGTAAACCAGGATTAAATCAATAACATGTTCTATTGTCAATGAGTATTCTGGTCGTATTGTGATATCAGTACAAGTCAAAGAGCCCAGGTACAAAAAATCTGAACGCGCAATATTGAAACTATGTACTTTTTTGTGACGAAGAAAAAGGAAAAATTTCACCTGTTTTGGCTTTGTTTTGAAGGCAACTTTCATTTCTGAAACCCGAATTCTATTTTGACATGGCAGTACATGAGAAATATTAAGATCCCATGTTAGAAAGAGGGTCAGATATAGTTGTTTTTTTTGCTTCTAAATATACAATTGGCATCGAGATTTCTTTTTTTTAAACTTTATTCAGAATTTTCTATATACATATTGTTTGTACTTCCTGTTTCTTAATTTTGAGCAGCTAGAAAAAGAGCAAAAAAAGGAGTTCATCAAAGTGAGCTCACTCAGTTGATAAGATGGAGAAGTTGCTAACCCTCGAACCCATCAAAAATGAGCATCTGGAAGACTATATATAGTTTGAACCCTCTCTTATCTTATCCTGGAACCCTTTTTACTAGGACCTTTATTAAGATACAATGGTCCCAAAAAAGTGTATATATTGACTTTGTTCTTGGACCCTCACATCTTTATACTAGGATTCAACAAAAAACCTGTCAATACCAGATAACATTTTTTGAGATTGAATGTTTTTTGCAAAAAATAGAACAAATCAAATTTACATAATCAGTTATTGAAGATCAGATAAACAAAAAATGATTGAAACTAATTTATGCGTCGTGAGCTCAAGTTATCATTGATCGGGTTCTCTTGGGTTCCATTTCTGATCCATTTTTTTTTTTGAAACCTGATATTTTTCAGGAACCAGCTAAGCGTCAATGGTTGACTGGGAGATCTAATGCCAATGGAGTCGATCTTAACAGAGATTTCCCTGATCTCGATGGAGTATTCTATGAGCTCGAAGAGATGAAGGTTCCAAAATACGACCATCTTCTCGCCCTTTTCGACGATTCTCAATCCGAACATCAACCCGAAACAATCGCCGTCGGTCAATGGACCCTCTCCCTTCCATTCGTCCTCTCAGCCAATTTCCATGAAGGCGACCTAGTTGCCAATTATCCATTCGATTCCTCCAAAAATCCAGAGAACGGACAAACTGAATACTCAGCCTCGCCAGATGATGGAACATTCAGATGGTTGGCATCGAGCTACGCTGACAATCATGCTCATATGGCTAAGAATGACCATGCTCCATGTGATGGATCAAGTCAAGATGCGTTCGCGAGACAAGGTGGAATCACCAATGGAGCGAAATGGTATTCAGTTGCTGGAGGTATGCAAGATTTCAACTATTTGGGAACCAATGCAATGGAGATCACTTTGGAATTGAGTTGTGAAAAAATGCCAGCTGGCTCTCAATTGCCCCAATTCTGGTCAGACAACAAGAAATCAATCTTCGAATACGCATGGAGAGCACACAGTGGAATCAAGGGAACCGTCACTGATGCTTTGACCGGTGAACCAATCAGCAAAGCCGTTGTCTGGATCAGAAATGGAACCCAAGAGAACCCAATCAAACATCCAGTCACCACATGTGAGATCTCCTTTTTTGTGAAATCAAACAATCAAAATTTTCTGTGTTTCAGGGACCGAAGGAGATTACTACCGTATTTTGCCAGCTGGTCAATACGAAGTGTTCGTTGCCGCTGAAGGATATGAAACCGCTGCGAGAAATGTGACAGTCGAAAATAAAGTTCGTGACAGTGCCCTCGTTGTTGATTTCGTTCTCAACCCGGAAATCGATGATGAACAGGTTGCTGAAATTATGGAAGAACTCGCTATTCAACCAGTAGACCAATAAACTCTCCCTTCTTTGAAATCCATATTTTCTTCTTTACGAGTTTTGACAAAAAACAATCCCGGCGCACCCCATAAAATGTATTATAATAACTGCATATTAATGAAGATTTTTACATTGTTTTTAACTTATTTTTGTTGTTTCGAGATGATTCATAGGAAACGACAAAAACAATTCAAACATCACTTTGGAGTGTTTTTTTTCTTATTGAACGGTAGTCTATTCGAAATACAATTTTATTTTATTTTTTTGTGTACAATTATCAATTCGAAAGTTTAGAGGAGTTTGACGTAAATGGACCGAAACGGTGACAAAATAAAACTAAAGTTCAGTTGGCTGGGAAGCTCGACCAAAAATTGAACCAGGTTCTTATGAGATCACAAGGCTCTTTTCACATGATCCAGATGATCGAGATTATTTCAGAAAATGTAAAATTTAAAACAGTGGATTTAAATTTTAAATTTTAAACTTCGATTTGATAAAATTCGTGTTTTTCAGTTTACGAAACTCAGTAAAAAAATTTACTAGATTTTGATTAAATCTGAATGCTCTTATCACTTGATCCGGATAATAAGGATTACTTTTAAAAATGTTAAATCTAAAAATGTGTTTTTATTTCGACTTGAAGAATTTTTGAAAATTCCAGGAAAATACCATGTTTTTTTCTAATGCTTACTTCAGGTAGTATCTTTGTTTCAAAATGTCATAATAAAAAAAATATGGGGAATAACCGTCTTGTACTTGCGGTCAAGGCTCTTGCAAACCTGGAGAATAGTTATCTTTGGTCAATAAATCTCATTTTCGCGTGATATTTGGTATAGTAGTTCGAACTGAAATCTATTAACCATCAGGTTGAGTATTCGAGTCCCACATGTGAGAAAACAAGTTAATATATGTCAAAATTCATATTTCTCATCAACTGAAACACCGTAAAAGTTATCAACTCGAATCTATTAAAACTAAAGTTCAGCAAGGAGTTGGCCAAAAATTAAACTGGATTTTGATGAGATCAGAATGCTCATGTCACTTGAGCCGGATAATAAGGATTGTTTTGAACAGTTTAAGATTAAAATTAAAATTGTGTCTTATATTTGAAAAAATTCCAAACAATTCCGTCGTGAATGAATCCAAGGAGATGGTAAGGCGACAACTAGCTGATACAAAATTCATGTGTTGACAAGGTCTAAAAAAGGATGTCTGTTGATCAAAAACTCAAAAAGCTCATTTTGTTATCAGAATCGATTTCTACTGGTTGAATAACCACATTTGAAAAATTCTGGTTCTTGAAATTCTCCCTGTTCAAAAACGGAACTACAGTAAATCAATAGGAGTGATTGAATTTTGGCTAATAGTAGTTTTTGAAATCAAAACTATTACGGAAGAAAACATCAAATTTCACTGGGTTTAAAAAAATTTTATGTAAAAAGAAAATGCATTATTTTTCTATGATTTTTGAACAGCACGATGTCTCTTGAGAACAGCACGATGTTTAGCAGCAACAACACGACGAGCCTTCATTCTTTTAGCAGCAACAACACGCTTCTTCGACATCGATCTATGTCTCACAGCAGTGACACGTCGAACAGATGATGCGCGAACCTTTGCTGCTCGCATAACACCGGCTCTAGCTGGACATGGACAATATTCTCCATCGCCTCCTGGTTGTCCTGGTTGTCCTGGTGGTCCAGGTACTCCCGGTTGTCCGTCGTTTCCTGGTTGTCCACCTTGTCCTGGTTCTCCTGGTTGTCCTGGTTGTCCATCACTTCCTGGTCGTCCTGCGTTTCCTGGTGTTCCTGGTGGTCCAACAGGTCCCGGTGATCCTGGTGATCCTGGTCTTCCAACAGTCTTAGTTCCTGGTTGTCCAGGTCCTCCTGGTGATCCAGATTGTCCCGGTCTTCCTGGTTGTCCATCATTTCCTGGTGGTCCTGGTTGTCCTGGCGATCCAGGTAATCCTCCTTGCGCATCATTTCCAGGAAGTCCATCTGGTCCAGGTCTTCCGTCATTTCCAGGTGCTCCTGGTGGTCCTGGAGGTCCAGCTGGACACACAATGCAACCATTACCGTTGAGAGGAACACCAATGTTTCCATCATTTCCAGGGAATCCATCATCTCCTCTCTCTCCTGGTTCTCCATCATTTCCAGGGGCTCCTGGTGGACCAGGTGGACCAGCTGGACAACGATCTGGACCACTTTGAGCATTACATTTACATTGAGATGGGAGTTGTCTCTTGGTACGGAAAAGCGATTCAAACACTTGTCGTGATTCTTGTCCTTGTGGAATGACAGCCATCATCGAGTCCCAAATATTATTGGCATCATGCTGAAAATGTCATCTTTGCCTCCTGCTGAAAATGAAATCCACTCTATTTCACTAACCTTGAACTGCTTTACATCACTGCTAACATTCTCATAGTATTGATTAACATCATTCACCAAATACACCAATGTGATGCATGCACCCAAAACCGCCAAAACCGAAGCCGAAGCGGCTGTTGTCACCAATAATTTGGTGAATGACATTTTCGCTATATTTCTTACCTATGTTCTCATTTCCCTTTTATACAACTTTTCTGTTTTAGTGTAACTAGGTCACACTTGACTTATCAAGTTTTCCTTTTTCTTAAAAAGTTTTTCTCAGGAAAGATAGAAAAATTTATTATTTTCATAAGAAAGAAGAATCAGTAACCACATTTGTAAATCATAACGTTGACCTGGAAAATAAGAATGTTTTGGATGAGAATTCTGTGTAATAATGCGTACCTTGTTCGATTTGAGAAGAATGAAATGTCCCATTTCGTAGCTGACTCGACTTCCGAAACATTTTCCACAGATAACGTGCCATGTCGCTCCGAACTTTTTGTCCAATTCCTCTTTTATGAATGCGGCTACGTCCTGAAATTTTTTGGGTTGTTTTAGTTTTCAGTAGAAGTTGATGTTTTGGATATTGAAAAACAGGGGGTTTTGGCGAACACATTTTAAATGAACTATGGAAATTAATTAGTCTTTGTTGTTTTTTGAATAGTAGAATCCAATTCAGAAAAATTGAAACAACAGAGAAAATGGTCCCCATAAAATTCAAGACAACATCGGGCAATGTAAAATGCTTCGTTCGGTTACTTCAGTTACGTTTTTAAACTTGATTCATTTTTTTCTTTTTTTTTTGAAAGTGACTTCCTAATGAATGTCGGATTATTACTACTTGCTGCAACAATTTCTGAAGGTCAAAGAAATTTTTAAGCTTGTATGGTGTTAATAAATTCATGTTATCAATGAATTTTTTTCAATTTCGACATCATGAACCTATTCTTTGAGTATAACACCGATTTCTGATTTTAATTATAATTAGTTGTGATCAGATATTTTCACGACATGGGAAAAAATAATTTTCTACTGGATTGAGAACCTGTGGATGTTCTAATTTTAGATCAAAAAGTCTGATATCATATCTCGATTAACGAGACAATTCGGTAGAATTGAATCTGAGTTATTGAACTTCACTAGATGACCAATATAGGTTCCTATGGGTCTAAGTACTTCACACCATCCGACACCGAAATATCTCAAATTCACCTTCAAAATTGTTGTGAAGGTATGGAAAAAAAATGAACCCACAGTCAATTTGCAACTAGAAACAAAAAAACGTCGATTTTCAAAATGCTGAAACAAATTAACACTAGAAGATTAACTTCCTGTGGGTCGAAATACTATTTTTCTAATTCACAAACTATTCCGCCAGAAACTTTTCCTTACATCGAAATTCAGCGGACAACACTCGGTTTTTTGCTGTTTAGTATT
The DNA here is from genome assembly GCA_900536415.3 of Caenorhabditis sp. 38 MB-2015. NCBI lineage: Eukaryota > Metazoa > Nematoda > Chromadorea > Rhabditida > Rhabditidae > Caenorhabditis > Caenorhabditis quiockensis. The sequence continues at coordinate 755,544 of LR548591.1, forward strand.
TTGAATGAGATTTCGTTGGTTGGATCAATCCGATATTCCCAGAAAACTTTTTTTCAATCTTCAGAAGTTCATTTCTCTATACGTACTTCTAGCGAAAAAATTGAGACTACAGTACCCCCTCCATTTACCCACCTTATCTATATTATACAATCTTTGTGCTTCTCGAACAATTCCAATAACTGCATCCTTCTGAATATCTTCCATATCAGTCTCTTTCACTTCAATTTTCTCTTCTGACATTTCTGAAACTGACAACACGAATCGATAAAGTACGAAAAACTGCTGAAAATAAATAAATCTGGAAACACGCTGATGTTGACATTTTTCTGTTCTTGAGGATACATTAAAAATGAGATATGAGAGATTTCTGTGAATTTGAAGAAGAAGAAAAGACTGATTCGACAATCTGGTAATAAAAAGATCAAAGATAATTTTGAAGATGAATTCTTTTAGATTCTTGGAAAATGAGTATGGTCTCATACTTTTCGAGTAAGTTGTGAGAAAAGTTTTTTTTTAATAGTTGCCAGCGAAACCAGAATATTTTACAAGAAATCGCTCGAAGAATCTGCTACTTTAAAAAAAGATCTTTTGATAGAAAAAAAGTTCACCTGGAACCATTTTCGCATTTTAAAAATGAATAAAGTTTCAAAAAAAGACAAAAAATCAACAAAAAAGATCTGAAAAGTTGGGCGATTCAATTTGTACAAAAAATGCAACAACAGCTGTCTCTTTTTTTCCGAATTTCCTTGTTTTTTATATCTTCTTTTCCTCTTTTTTTGAGAATCCTTTTTTAATTCAATTTTTGGAATAGAAATTCAATTTTCGGACCGAAAAATGGAAGTGAAAAGGATTTCTGTGAACTTTTTCGTCATTCTTTACTTTTAAAAATCCTTATTTTCCATGGGAATTGTCATATTTTCGCAAAAAAAGAGTGCCGTTTTGATTGATTGATCGGTTTTTCACAAGTCGGAAAAAACAATTCATAAAATGGGAGAAGTTCCAATGTTTTTGCACAAGGACAAGCGAAGGATAAAATTGTTTTCCGCCTATCCAATTTGCTTTTTTTCAGATTCATTCGATTCCCCAAGGAGAAAACCCGAGATTGCCGAAAAAAAAAATTTAATTGTTAAAAAAGGATGCAAAACATGAGTATCTAAAAAGTAACCGGAAATAATTCAAAAATAAACGGAAATATACACACAACAAGAGATAAATCAACGGGAAATAAATTAAGAAATCAGGTTGTTTAATGTATTCTGGACAAATCTTCGATGATTTTCAAGATTTCAGCCGGATCAGATGGGATTCCTGGAAAAAAAAAACTATAAAACTTATATAATATACATTCTTCTCAATAGCAGTTATGCAAAGATGAAAAAAAAATTTGAGTAGCAAAAGTTATGAACAAAAACGAATTTTTGAGTTTTGCACATTTTTTGAGCGTTAAAGTTCAATTGTGAAACATGAGTAGTTTCAAAAAAAATGAACTTGAGCTGTTCAGTTATTTTTGCAAAGTTCTCAAAATTTAATGAACATATTAAACATATAAGAAAATGGCAATTTTCGAAAATGGTTTGCAGATTGTGACTTAGTACTGACATGGTTTTCTGGTCGGCTTGATTTTTTTTTTATTTCAACACTTACTCTTGGAGTTTTTGCTTTATGAGAAATTGAAAAAAAATGTGCTGATGTAAAGAAGAGCTGCGCATTTTCCGAAAAATAAATGAAAAACAGCTAATCTTTCGAAAAATCTTTTTGACCTTTGAAACGTACCTTCTCCTAAACCGAAATCAGCAACTCTTCTCAAGATTTTCAAAGCTTCCGATCTTTCCACATCTAGAATCGATTCAATCAAATCTCCATCGACGAAACCGCTTGGCTAGAAAAACAATAAAAATTTTTTTATTAAAAATTTTATTTACCGGCTCATTTCTCTTGCGTATGTTGAATGTGCGATATGTTGAATGATCAATTTGAATGCAATTTTTTATCGCTTCAGATACACATTTTTCGATAGCTTGTAGGAACCTGAAAATCGGTATTTATATTTGAATTGATCTTGAACCTACTTTTTCCATTTCTCATCAATTTGCACAATCAATCCAATTGATCCGTCAACAGTTCCAAACATAATGGGTTGTGTTGTTTGAATAACGGAATCTATTGGTGGAAGAACCAAAGTACATCGACGCATCACGTTCACCATTTCACCGAGATAAAAGAATCCAGTGGGCTGAAAGTAGAAAAATTACACCTGAAGATTAAGTTTAATATTACCTCCAATAAATATTTACCATCTTCAGAAATGACACGATTTTTATCTATTTCGCAGGTGAACAAATTATGCTGAAGTTCAGCGCCAAGAACACGTTCAGCTGTGATGAAATCGCAAGCCGACATCCACATGCAATTCGCGTCTCTGAAAACATTGTACATGTGGGGAAATAGGCAAAATTAGGATTGAGTATGAATCTGTAAAAAAAAACATACTTTGCAACTTCCTCAAATGTTCCTTCCATGCTTCGATATGTCAAAATCTTCATTGATCTCATCAAATCAGCAACTAGAATTTGGTCACCCTGAAATTAGGTATTTGGATGGACTTTCTGTTTTGGAATTCGTTAGAAATCTGGAACTCATAAATCACTCACCATAGTTTTGACCGAAATAGCCGTTATATTGTTGAAATTAGCACATTCGTGTCGCAAGTCTTTATCTCCATCCCATTCGAACATTCTTACAGCACTGTTGATTGCAACTAGCAATTTTCCATTCAAAATATTCATCGAATATGGACTTCCTCGAATATCCTTTTCGGCAACTTTTCGCAATTTAGTTCTATCACACGAATCCACTTCGAATATGATCAATCTGCCTTGTTTCGATTCGGCTTCTTCTGGATTGATAATAGCTGTTCCAACAATGTAATACCAGCATTTATCACTTCCAAGTTGTCCCGAAATAACACTGACAGCGCTTTCTCTATATCCAAATTCGTGAGTATGAAGAACTTGGAATGTGTGTTGATCAAGAATCATTACAGAAGACACTTCAGTAATTGGTGATTCTTCAATTTCAGCGCGTTGGGCTGAAAATTATATTTATTCTTGGAAACAACAAGATACAAAGATTTATCTTCTTTTTTTAAAAATAGTTTCGAAAAACCCACCACCCTGATGACTGATAGTCGTGCTCATCGCAGTTTTTGATGCGCATACATTCCTATCAACTCTCATTGCGTCATCTTCTCTGATTGAAACAACAGCGTATGTTCCAGTGGATTTTTGATAAGCGATTCTTCGAACCGATTCACCCATTGGAATAGTTCTCACATGAATCTTCTGAATATCATCAACGCTTCCGAATACCATTGTTTGACCGTCCGATATGACAAGGCAATCTCTGTAGATGGATAAAAATTAAACATAAATGAAATTGGACATAAAAAATTTTTTCAAAAATCTGAACGTTTATGACACGGATACTCACTTATAAGCACTCGATTGAAGTGAACAGATAGCGGTGACCGATTTCACATTAACATTCGAGAATACCAATTTCTTATTGAAAGAGAAAATAATAACCGGTCGATCCGAGCAAACGAATAAATGTTGCTTATTTTTTGATAAAACTCTATGGAGACTCGGTGGTCGAGTTCCGACAGATGTCTTCTTCGGTTCTCCAATTTTTCCATTTGCAATGTCATATGTGTAATAAAGAAGAACTCCATCTCCCAATGCGATTAATAGATAATTGATTCCATCTATAAATGTTGCAACAACACTTCTTGGCAAGGTTTTGGTTGGAAGAAAAGTTTCGAAATGCTGGAAAATAAATTGGTTAATGTTAGAATTTCTCTGATAACATACAGTTGTCAAATCGTTCAACGTGGCAACTTCTAATGAAAAAGTATTCCAAAGTGTTACTACTACAAAATTCGCTTCTTTACTGAAATCGTCTTCCTCATTCGACACATCAATACAAGCGATTTCGTCATTCATTACTCGTCTTGATACTTCGGTTACAGCAAGGGAACCTTTGGAACAATTCAGATAATATAAATTATCTTTCGCTGCAACAACGATTTGTCCATGGAGAAGATTAGCGGCGACTTTCGAAATATTTTGAGCATTGTCTGGTTTCCAAATTCTGGTTGATTCGCCTTTTTTCATTACACGAATTTCTGTTTTGGTGACTTGAACAATGATGTCAGATTGGAAAAGAGTTCCGGCGAACAGAGTCGGTTCATTTGTATTTATATCTGAATAAAAAGTATAAAAAGATTTTTGAGATGCGAAAATTACCTAGTAATTGCACGTCTTCTAATTCTTCTCCATTGATCTCTAGAACGTGAGTTTCAGTTGGAAGAGAAACAACAAGATAATTATCGAATTTTGAATTGATTCGAAGAGGGAACAATGCCTGAAAAAAAATTGGAAAAGAATATTCGAGGATGATTTACCTCTACGTCTGATAGCTCAACGCTGGCCGCTTCTTCGATTCCAATTCCATTCCGAACTATTCGCAAAGTACCTTCTTTGCCTGCACCGGAAACAGTAATCAATTGTGTCTGGCCTTCATTTTCTACATGAATCATATCTCGAATAGGGCCTATGTTAGTATAAGTTTCTAATACTTCTATGAACGTTCCGTCAATATTCGGAGTAGATGTCAAACGAATCAATTGAGAGTCACCAAGCCGAGAACCGATGAAGACTACACTATTGTCAAGGTATCTAACAGTATCAGCGACTGAAGTTTCTCCAAGGAACTCGACACGCATTTCTTGAACATTGGCTGTTCCGTTGGCGAAAGATTCGATATTAAGAAGGAGCATTAGTAGACGACCTTGATCGTCGGCAAGGAGGTACCTGCAACAAACAATTGAGAAACTCGAACACAATCATTGAACTAACCGTTCACCACTTTGGTCCACTCTAGCATAAGAAGTGAAAGTGGTTCTACATGTCAATGGTGATGAAACAGGTACTACTGGGCTCCGGTCATCATTCGGTTTGTACAAAATCGTATTCATACCCAAAATGATAACACCTCCTGCCGGATGTGGAACATTAATTATGAACGACGAATCATTAGCAATGTTTTCTTGTGTTGCGTATGGTCGGAATTCCTTGTCATTCATTCCAAGATCAACAATGCGAAGATGTCTTCCTTGTGCATCTTCGGAAATATAAGCAAGGCGATAAAGATCATCTCCAGTATCCATGAACTTGACATCAATCACATTGATCGAATCGAAACGAACGTTGAAATGTTTCAAATCGGATGTCTTTTCCCATTCAACGAACTTCAATGTTCCGTCGTATAAGCGCACAGCAATGAGACCTGTTTTGTGAACTGTTATGATAGTTCCATGATCAGTTAATCTTCCAACACGATCTGCGATGTTTCCGGCCGCTCGTGTGATTACTTTTGAGTTTTCATAGCCAAGAATAGCCATCTGATGTTTTTCTGTCAAAACAATCAACAAGTCTTGCTTCTGAAAGCATTGTTTTTTATAGGAAGCTGGTATAACTTTTTTTCAATTTACCGCATTTTTAGGACGAAACAACTGAATATTTGTAATTCGACCATAAACGGGAATTTCGCAAACACTTTTCAACCCTTCTGGTGTGACCAATTGGACATCTAAACGATTTCCTCGATTTATAATCAAGTTTAGAGAATCGGCACATGTGAAATTGCCAACTTCTGTTTGAGAAACAACAGTTGACTTTTTTGCAGATACAAAGTAACTGACTGACATCTGAAACAAATTTTTATAATAATTTCGAGACGAGTGACGCATATGAGTCTACGATGATGATTTGGAAACTTTTTTTTCGGAAACTGAAGCTATCTAGCAATCAAAAGAAAGCATGAAATTTCTTTCAAAAATTGAGAAATTTGTTATTTTTGAAATTTTTGCAGCTTATGCGCCAACACTATACTGGCGCATTTTAAACATTGGTCGGTGTAATTCTCTCGGAGTATCGAATACTTTCGCTTCATCGCTAAAAACAACATTTCTATTTCGCAATGGAAGATCCTGGAGAATCAGATGAAGAATCGTTATCTGATATCCTCGAGCTAGTATCAGAACATGAAGATGAATCCGAGTACGAGTCACTACCAGACGAAATGAGAAATGATTTCAACATCGAATCAACAAAAGAACATTCATATATTTTCAATGAGGACACTGTTGAAGTATTGAACATCGACACTCTTCCAGAAAACGAAAGTCATCTCCTCCCATATATTAAAATCAATTCTGTTATCGTACCCGGCGAAAAACTTCCTCTTTCTCCAAGATGCCCTTACTCAATTGAAAACTTAAGACGACTTGTACAGTCGAATGATTTTGTAGTTTTGCTCTTCGATATCAGAGAACGAGAATATGATCCGCATAATTATACACGAGAACTTGATTTACCGTGCTTTGCAACAGTAGCCAAAATCACAAAACATTCGACTATATCAACTGCGAGAGATCCGTATGGACAGCGTTTAGTCAATGTTGAACTCAGCGCAATTCATCGATGCAAAGTTTTCTCCATCGAAAGGTAACAAAAAGAAAAAAATTAGAAGAATTTCGGAATTTTCAGAAATAACAGAAAGTGTGGTATCACCGTTTTGCCTGACATTGTGATGCCATCTGTAATGTCGTTAACATTATCAAGAGCAGAATTGGCTATGAGTTCGGAAAAGGTGATACCTCAAAAAAAATCTCGACTGAATATTTATATTTACATTTCTAGAAAGCTCGTCTATGCTCTTCTATCATGAACTACCCTAAGTTCGCAATCTACAACATGACTGAAAATAACTGCGAGACTCTCATCAAATACTTGTCAGTATGGTTTAGCGAAGGGAGTCTACGAAATATATTAGCTATGGTATTGGATTAAATTATTTTCAACCGTTCCAAACTATTTTAATGACTTTAGGGCAAAGTACCATTCAGTTTTTGGGTGACAGCAAATTTCACAATGGAATTATCCAAAAAGTATGATTTGTTATCGGAAGATTCGACTGACTTGCGACTTTTCAAACTGACAAAATATGTACAAAAAGTAGGATATGCCTTACATGTTCACCTAAAAAAATCTAAAGATAGTTTTTTTTTTAGGTGAACAGATCGATTTGTCGTAATTGTGGTACATCAATCTTCAAAACGGCGGATATAATTAAAATGAGTTCAGAAGGACTTGGTGGACATTATGTGAACCCAGGAGGAACTGTGCATAATTTGGTAACTGTTTCCACAATTCAAGAATTTAATTATCAAGGACTCCCCAGCTCGGAATACTGTTGGTTTCCAGGGTTAGTAAACTATATTGTCATATATATTCGAAGTATTTTGTTCAGATATCGATGGCAAATCATAGTTTGTAGTCGTTGTTATGCTCATCTTGGATGGGAGTATACTTCGGACAATTTGAAGCCTCGTAAATTCTACGGAATCACAAGAACTTCCATTGAACAAGTAACTGATATGACTGTCGACGAAGAAGATGGAGCCCAAGTGTAAATTTTGTTTGAAATTACTGTTTTCAATGTTTATTTGAATGTTACTGTTTATAGTGTTAATAAAGTTATTTATTCTTTTGTTGTTGTTGTTGTTGTTATTATTGTTTACGGTTTTGTCATTATAAATTTGTTACTAAAGGCAAAACACCTGGTTCACGTATGTTTATTTTCCCATATTTTTCGAAATGTGCGAATTTTGGCAGTTTATGGGCGGAGCCTATGTCGCCCTATAAATACTGCCTCATTAGATAAGGTTAGATCAGTTCTTTTTATTTTTTCACAATCAACAGACTCACAATTTTTATTTATCGTTTTGAGACCTTTGCGTTTCTTGCATTGCGCCTTCAAACATGTTTACTATTGTTTTGCCGCTCATTTTATTTTTCCCATTGAATTCGTTATTTCGTTTTTTCATTCTTCTTTAGATAGGGCTTTTGAAGGGGCCGTAGCCTTATCTTATTTTGCCAGGAATAACGATTTCGCAAAAAACTCATAGCCTAGAAAATTATATACGAACAGAATGATAATGAAAAATTTCGAATTTTAGGAAGAAATGAATAACGTCATTTTGTTTACGTAATTACGTGGTGTTCCACAAAATCTTTTCGATCATTCTGTTCGATCACTCTTCATTTTTTCGAATATATACTTGAGAAAATCAACGTTGCTATCCATAATGTATGTTTTTTTTCTAAATTTTACCATGTAAGCGTTTATCACCTCATAGGTTCTAGTAGTTTTACTTTTACATATCCAACGAAGCTCCGTTGTTCACCTTGCGCACTCTTGTTTGAAATTGTATCAATAGAGCGTACAAGCTGACAACACGCCAAATGGCTAGCGTCTTTTTCCCCTTTCTCTCCGTCTACTGTGAACGTGTTTCTATGGTTTTTTCGTCTCATTGATTTTCAGTTTCTTATCACTTCATTTTTCAGCGCAATCCAAAATGGTTAAAGCTTCAGTTGACATGTCTCTCGATGATATCATCGCCAAGACCAGAAAAGGAAAAGGAACAATTGGTAAGAATGGTGGAATTTCGAAAACCTATTTCATAATGCAAATCTTTTCTTCCAGGAAAGAGACCATTTGGAGGACGTAACAGTGGTGGAGTAAAAAGACAAGTTCGAGGAGGAGGTTCCGGAGCTGGTGCCAGACGTGCCGGTGGATGGCGCGATTTCGATGCCCCAGAAAATTCACATATTGGTACTGGATCAGGAAATGGTGAGAGAATCAAATTTGATTTTAGAGATTTTTTATTGAACCATTGATTTTTCCAGGAAACAAAGTTATCCGTGTGAACATCTCTAATCTTGCACCAAATGTGATTGCAGCTGATTTAGATGAACTTTTCGGTAACTTCGGTCTCCAAACATCAGTCGTCAACTACAACGAACATGGTTAGTTGTTTACTCCAAATTTGTGAAGAAAATAATAACTTTTCATTTTTCAGGTCAATCACTCGGAACAGGAGACATCACACTTCGTCAACGTGATGCTGACAAACTTATCAGAGAATTTGCGGGAGTCGCACTCGACGGAAAGGTACACACTTATTCATTATTTGATGATCCAGTCTGACGCATGCACCCATTGTCTATCACTCGTGTCTATCCTGTTCAATGATGACCGAATGATTGTAGTTACCCCCAAAAAAGAGCAGAATTGAATGAATGATGGAACCGCAGCACGATACATTGGTACAATGCTTGTCGTACATCGATCGTTCAAACGTTCATAGTTCAAATTAAGAGAGGTTTGGTTGTTTGCAGGTGATGAAGTTTGCCATTGTGAATACAAGCAATATTAGTGGAAGAGTCGATTTTGGGTCAACGAGAAGAGTTTCGGGCGGAACAGGACGACCAAGAGCCGGAGGAGCAACACGCGGTGGACGTTTCAACAAAACAAGTGAGTTTGATAGTGATTCAATTTCCAAAATAATCCACATTTATCAAAGAAAGACTCAAAAGTAATTCGACTTTTTTTCAGAGCCAGAAAACTTCTTACGAGAAGGTGTTCATGAGGGCGATACCAAGCGAGGAGGACGCGCAGGACCAAAGCGAGGAGGCGGCGGAAACAAGGGAGAGAAAAAGTGAGTTTTTGGAAAACAAAAAAAAATGTTTAACAATTCTTATCTGTTTTCAGAACACAAAAGTCAGAAGCTGAACTCGACGCAGAACTCGAAGCCTACATGTCCAAACGCAAAGTCTAAGAACACCTTCGTCACCCTATAATTATTCTCTATTTTTGTTTTTATCCTTGTTTTTTGGCTTTTCCTCGAAAAATATTTCTAACCTGGAAAATTCTCCCATTTTTAATTTTATAAATATAATAAATTTGGATTTTTCAAAATTCTGTTCTTTCTTCATACACATCATCCAGTTATAACAGTTTCATAATATTTAGAAAACAAGATTCTGAGAAACCATTTTTTTGAAGATGGTGACCGAGGTGCCTCCATGGACGGCGCCGCCGATGGAAATCGGGGAAAAGACGGTTTTTTGGAGGACTTTCTATTGGGGGACCGCATTTGCCTACTTGGTTATCTCTATTGTGAGTTTCTTCCGTACAGTGGCGATGAAATAGAAGCGGAGCTTATAAAAGAGAGAACCCAACGAGTCGCTCGTTTCTTGTTCGGTTCTGTCTTCCGTCCGCCGCCGTTGTCTTTGTTAGCAGAGCATTGCTTTTCAAGATGAGGAAAAAGCATGTCTATCCGGGCGCCTGATTAAAAAATGACCACTTTACTACAAAGTTCAATTGAAAATAAAGAAAAAACATTTTATACGTGGCCACGTCACATCTGATGTAATAATTTCGTCAAAAAAATTGAAAAAGGAAATTGATCAAGAGAAAATTCATGATTTCCCCCCAACCTTGAACCATTATGATGGTTTAAAAAACACGGAAATCGGTTTTCACAATGTTTCTTTCGTGATTAGTTTCCTGGCTCTTTTAACTGGCAATATCTATGATCTCACTATCTGAAAGTCTCGGATCCAAATGTTCAATAATAAAGTAGCCGAGTCAATAAACTGTTCTTGCCCTTTGTGACAGAAGATATATCGACCTTCATTTTTCAGCCTAGGCGAGAAAAAAAAAACATTTTTTAGGATCAGTATCAAAAAACCTTGATGGTCGGTGGGGTCATATCAGGACGCTGTTAAATTTAGTAAAAAGTGATCGAACAGGAAGACTTTTTGACATATAATTTTCGATAAAAATGCCCATTATGCGAAAATTTGGGAAACATACTATTCTCGAGCATCGTCAAGTTGTAAGCTTAAAATTCTAGAATAAAAAGTCCAACGTTATTCTGTTTCAAAACTCGCACTCGGACCGATGAAAACTGATAAATAGTATCATTTGTATAAAATGAACCCACATTAAGTAGCTTCAAAGTGTTACAATTAAGGCGAATCAATTTCAAACTTAACGCTCCAAATTTTTTTTTACTAGTTTCTGAAGTCAATTTTGAATTATGTTCTGAAAATTCTGAATTAAATTAATTTTCTGAAGTACTTCTCAAGAAGCCCATTTATTTTCTGAGAATTAACAATTCCTAAATGCTCAACGGCGTTAAAAATAATGTAGGTCATCAAATATATCCGATGTATTGAAAAAAATCATCTTGTCATTTTTCATATTTCATTGTAAAAAAGAATTTTCCAGATTGGTTCAGTCACAACATTTTTTGCGATTCAATGGCTCCCAATTGATACTTTCTTAGGATTTACAAATTTGATCATATTTCTAACTTGGAACTACTTAACAATGATGAATCTTTTCTCTGCATCCTTTTTCGGACCTGGATATGTGCCGAGAGAATGGAAACCTGAAGATGTAAGCTAATCTGATGAGAATATATATTGAAGTTTTTGTTTAGGAATCTCATATAGAATTCTTACAATTCTGTCAACCATGTCAAGGGTATAAAGTGCCCAGAAGTCATCATTGCTCCAAATGTAATCGATGTTGCATGAAAATGGACCATCATTGTCGTAAGTTCGACGAAAAACGAACGTTTCCAATGAATGTTGATATTTTAAGCCTGGATAAATAACTGTGTTGGTCACCGTAATCATGGATTCTTCATTCGCTTTCTCTTTTTCGCTATCGTCGGTTGTATACACGCACTTGTCATCGATTTCAATGCTGGGTATTATGCAGTTTTTTCGGTGAGAAAAAATTTTCCAATTTCAAAATGTCAATGATAATTTTTAGGGTTGGTATAGGAAATATGGGAATGGCACAGAGCCAATTATTGACTTCACGCCTGTTAGTTTTGTCTCATTGATTATGGCGATCGCGTTGGCTTTGGCTATCGCGATTGCATTGACGATTTTGTTGGTGGCCCAGATGAAGTATGTGGTCAAAAATATGAATGCGATAGAAGAATATATTGGTAAGTTTCGAAAAATGATTGAGAAATTATGATCTATATTGTGAAAAAAGTCAAGAGGTTCAGTTACGAAATCTAATCTTTTTTGTTATCCGAGGGTTTGATCATCATAAGAAATCTTTGTCGGAAATCAACATTTTTTTATGCTGAGAAAATAGTCTGAATAGCCGAAGAAGTCTTTGTTCTGTTCAATGTTCTTAACTTTTTTTGACGATCTATAGGTGTCTACTCGATACATTCGCCCAAAATTGATCAACGACGAGTAGAGGGTTTGAACATGGCTAATTTAGGCCGAGTAATATTCAATGCTCTCATACATACCTGATTGAAATTCTGATATCCATTCCCAGAAGAGGGCCTAATTTTATACCAATTGAAAACCGTCATGGACCGATAGATCCTGGTTAAGATACATACGGTGCGAATTCAAGACTGATAAGAGCCAACAGAATGTCATTCTCATGATGTAACCTGGTCAGTGTAGGGTCTAAACAATATCAAAAATAGACAAAGCCGATCCATATCTTGTAGAAAACAGTAGAACCAAGAAGACATCAAAAATTTGTACTAATTGTGAGGCTCTTAAAAACCACAACACAACAATTTCTGCAGATAAATAGTGCCGAAAATTAGGCTCCATGGTATCGGTCTTCATCTTGACGAAACATTTTTCAGACGGAAAAGCTCGCAGTATTCGGAAACATGCGGCAGAATATGAGCAGAATCGAAATGAAAGAGAACAAAAAGACAAAGATGAAGATGGAGAAGAAGACGCGTCGAAGTTCCCAGATTGGGTTTATCCATATAATTTGGGGTGGAAACTCAATATAAAACAAGTATTCGGAAATATATTTGATGGGAGGTTCGTAACAATCTCATGTTCTTTCTCAAACAGAACATATTTCTAGAACAAAAGGCAATGGAACATGGTGGCCGACGAGAGATGATTGCAATCAATTCAGTTTTACTGTTAGTTTATTTTTAAAAATTGAAATCGAATTCCATTTTCTCAGATTGAACAGTTAATGCAGAAACAGTTGAAACGAGATCGGGCAAGAGAATTTAGGATTGTTGAGGATTTCTCGGCAAAGTTCTGCGCGCCGAGAAAATACGGATGGAGAGTATTCACGAGACAGCCATTGATTGATGGAAAAATGCTAAAGGTGAGTAGAATCGGTAATTAATAAAAATATAACCTACCACTACATGAATTTTGTTTCTTTTTACATCTTCTTGGTTATTATTGCAGAACAAACTGAAAATTTTCTAATATTAAACCTTTCCTCAGTCTTTCTCTTGTTTATTTCCAACTGAAATTAACCCGATTTTTCAGTTTTTCTCCAGTACATTTTGTTTTTTATTTCAAATCTTTATTCTCATCATTACCCAACATTTCAGGTAACTGAAGGTGAAGGAATTGTTGCGACTCGAGGTACTCAAGGTTGGATTTATGGTTATCGGCAGACAAACCCAGCTGACAAAGGATGGGTTCCGATGAAATGCACTGATTATCGATCACCTTCTCAAGAAGAGACATCCGATGACGATAAAAAAGAGAAATAGGAGTGCATATTTAAAATGCATATTTATTTATATACTTACTGCATCCATTAAAATACTGGTCATTCATAAATTTATTTCAACATATTTTGTTTAGTTGGAAACGGAAAAACATTGGAAAAAGAACTAAAACTTTATTGCACAGAAATTGATAGTTCTCTCGATTGTTTTTAAGTTATAATATTCACTAATTTTCCAAAGCAGTTAAAAATGCCATCAATATCATTAGCAACTATCAAATTTCGTCCTGATGAGCAAAATTGTATACTTCACTTCCAGTTTTCTCACTTGGCAGCTGGCACAAATTGACTTGAGTGTTGTTTTTTTGCACTTCTGGAAAATTAGATCTCCAAAAAATCATCCACAAACGAAGAACCGTTTATATAAAGTCATCAATATTGGACATGGCATAGAGTGAAAATTGACTAAAATGGAATAAAAAGTTTATTTCAAAATCATGAAACGTATTTCTTCCAAGTTTTGTTTTGGGGTTCGAGAAAAAAACTTGAACTCGGAGTTTTGAGCATCCAAAATAAGAACCTAAAATAATATTTTTGGAATGTCCAAATATTTGAACTTCAGCCGGTAAACCGTAACATAGTTTTCTGACATCGGGCTACTGTAGTTCCGCTTTTTATACTTGAAAATAAGTTTTCAGAAATTATGTATAGATTATCAACAGAGCGCGAGTTATCGATTTGTGAAAAGTCTTTAAATTTCTGCTATTGGGATACTGTAGTTTCAGTTTTCCTACTCAACGTTTTTTCGGATACTGTCGATAGAAGTTTTCATATATACAAGTTTTATGGGGTAATCGATCTTTTGAAAAAAAATCTGAGTATTCCTGAAACAGAACAAGAAACTTATCTCGGAGATAAAAATTTGGTCGTGAGAATTATTTACTTCGAAAAAAGGTCAGTTCACTTCTAAGAATGGTAAAACTGATCCAAAAAAAGGAGAAGGTCTGTTACAAGTATCTGCTAAAAACATAGGTACATATTCGTTTTTTTTTTGTCAACCAGGTCAGTTGTAGGAGCTTTTTGAGTCATTATTTATATGAAACCCTTCTGTTTTTCCGATTTAATGAATTTTTCGGAGAACAGAAAATGACAAAACTCTAATCTACACCACTCTGATTCTCAAACTATTCGGATTAAATGAAATTCAATCAATAACACGCGCTTTGTTGATATTGTCATATTATTTCGATCTAAATGCAATTTTTTACTGGTTTTGGTATCAGAATAGAATTCTACTAGTCAAATAGCTTCATACATAGACTAACTCATCATCATTCGAACAATTTTTGTTCTTGAAATTTTTCCTGTTCAAAAACAAAAACACAGTAACCCAATGGCAGCGATTCAATTCTGGCTAATATATTTCCGTGTTTCAAAAGCTTGTTTGTCACATCAAGAGTACTGTACTTTTCAGAGAACAAAACTCCTGATATTAGTTCAAAACCTCAAAGAATTTTCGATTCCACCCTTAAGAACATGTATTTGTTTTGCGGTTACCAAGGTGAATTCTCAACACAAAATCATCTAATTGGATTATTTTTAATTTCTATTTCACTTTGCCTATCTTTTTCTCCATCTCGTGAAAATTTTCTTTTTCTTCTTCGTTTTGGCTCCATAATAATAATAATCGTTTTCCGGTGTCTGCGTCTCTCGGGAAAACGATCATAAAAATGAGTTATTTTCACGAAAAACGAAAATTATGTTGTGTATTTTTGAATCGCCAATGAATCATATTTCTCACGGTTTACTGTGTTAATTTCCCCCGCGAATTAATATTTTTCATTGATAATAATATGATGCGTGGGAAAATGGATGTTTTTGAAAATATCAGAAATGTCGTGGGAACTTAGGGAACTATAAATGAGCCAGGCAATTCAAAGAGAACAGCGTGAGCTCTTAAGGAGCCTTCTCGTTTTGAAGGATTCAAAATTTTGTATCCACTCCCCAAATCACCAGGTTCCATTTCATTTTTTGACTCTTTTCGAGTCACGTCATTCCATATGACTCATTTATTTTTGTTCTAAAAATGTTTATTTTATCGAAATTCGGAATCTCTCAAAGGTCTCCCGTCGTGTCATTTTTTTCCTCACACAAGTTCCGCCCATTTTCCAGACTCCGCCCATTTTTGCGTCCAACCGAGAATTTGTGACTCATATTGATTCGTTTCTTTTTTCCTTGCCTCTGTCGGTGTGCTAAAGGTTTTTGTGTTCGAAATGAACTAAACTATTTTGAAATAATTAGAACTAGAGGGCTAACTTTAACTTTAATTGAAGCCAAAATCTGGTTCTAATTATTAAAAATCTAAAACAGCTGTTTGTAGAGGAGTGAAATAGGTTTCAAAAAAAAATCCCTTTCTCATAAATATTTCAGTTTGATGTTAAATCGAATTCCAGAGATATCAAAAACCTAGTCAGAAAAATTTCACGACTAATTGAAAACTTCTAATCTGAATTTGGAATATTTTTATGTTTAAGATTCATTTTCTATGTTTTAATAGGATGGCTGTAATTCAAGTCGTCCAAATCTCAAAAACGTGGTGGTAAGCTTTATGAAGTGTAAATTCGAAGATGTTTGGTCATAAGTAGCCATCAATGACCAGACTCTCAGAATTCTGCTTGACTTCTCGAAGTCTAAAATTCTACTCTTGATAGGAAATATATCTTGTAAATGTATTAGCAAGATGTATATCTATAATAGCAAGATGTATATCTATAAACCC
Source organism: Caenorhabditis sp. 38 MB-2015 (assembly GCA_900536415.3). Classification (NCBI taxonomy): domain Eukaryota; kingdom Metazoa; phylum Nematoda; class Chromadorea; order Rhabditida; family Rhabditidae; genus Caenorhabditis; species Caenorhabditis quiockensis. The sequence continues at coordinate 771,772 of LR548591.1, forward strand.
TCCATTGCTAACAATATTATTTACTGATCTGTGATGAAATTCTGTTAAATTTTCGTTGTCAGAATTGATTTCTCCAAGTGCTATTACCCCAGAAAACTCGTTTTTAGCAACAAAAAACTTTGAAAATTGAAATAGTACGTACTACGTAGACTTTTGTCGATCTGAGGTAATTTAAAAGAAGCGTAGCTTTTCGGATAATCTGGATTTGCGATGTCTTATCCGACTCCTATACTACTTTTCTTTAATTCTCTAAAACCCAATTTCGGATGTCACCTAGTTGAAACTGGACAAAAATCTCAAAAACTAACTATACTAAAATTTTTGAAATGAAAAGTTGATTCAAAACATCAGCTAAGATTGATTTTTTTTTTTTTTTGAAATTCCTGTTCATCGAACGTTTTCATCGAACAAAAAAACTGTTTTTGAGAAAAACGGCAAACGAAATGGAGCCAATCAAACATTTATCATCCATTTTTTTTCGATCCTTTCCAATATATACAATTTTTACACTCTCTGAAATCCTCGACACCTGACAAAATATCTGAAAAAAATCAACCTCCTCCACATAACCCCGTTTGACCTCAAACATATCACATTTTTTGCTCAAAAAATATTTTATCAGAAAACCAAATAAAAAAAAACATCACAACATTATTCTCTTATCATCTTCTTCATCATCATCTCTAACATGATAATCTGTGTAATTTTGATTTTCTTTTTCGTTTTTTTTTCGTTGTGTTGTGTTGCTCTTTTACACTTATTGATTTGTGGTTTTGAATCCGGTAAAAATACAATTAAATGATTCATCTGTATCAATTCTCTTTCTTATTTAAAAAAGAGAATATGATTCATTTTTCTTCATTTTTCGTCCTGCTTCTTAATGTGAAAAATTATAATTTTTTCTTCAGATTTTTCAAAAATGAACCATGTGGATGTAGAATCAATTTTGGAGGAATATGCATGGAACCAATTCAAAGAAGTTCAATCATTGAAAAGAACCAGATTGGACGAATTCCGAGCATTGGAAAAGGACGATTGCGAATTTGTTATTGTGAGTGTTTTATTTCATATATAAATATTATATTCCAAACCCCAAACAAATATATTTACGACCTTGACTACGGATCAATTTATCCGAAAAAAAATCCAATTTTCGCTCGATATTTAATTACAGGTTATTTGAATATATACATACACATACTACTAGTAATATTATTAGTTTAATCAAAAATTTTGGGAATTTATTTTGTTGGGGGGAGAATAAAACTCCTTGACATTCGAGGTCATTTTCAATATAAATGTTTCTTTTTTGTTTTGTTTCGTCGTTTTTGAAAAGGCGCCAAAATAAATTAGAACAAAAGATAAACGAAGAAGAAGACAATAGATTCAATCTACCGCGTTCACTCAAAAAAGGTACCTGAATAGATGGTTTTATGATCATAGAATGAAAGAGTCCTTTGAAGTAGGCAAAAAATTCCACTAACAAAAATGTATTAGAAACCGAAGAAAAAGTTTTCACCTAAAAATACGTTTCGAAGATGATCTTTTGAAATTTTTCTTTTTTTATCTGTTTAGATCTCTGAATCCAATAAAAAATATTCAAAATTGATTTCTCTAGTAAAAAATTTCAGAATGTCGAGTTTAAATGGTTTGGTTTTTAGTAAAAAAAACAATACCTACTCATATTATCCATATCCAAGTTTCAAAAATATTAATATTTTCTTCGTTACGTGAAATGTTTTAACCAGAACAACAAAACTTGTATATAGACCTGGAGAAAAAAGTACACGTGAGAATGACAAAAATATTTTTTAAGTATTTTTAAACTAAAATTCAAACAGCTGAAACCAGGCTTGTGCTTTCGGGCGGGCGGCCCGCGGGCCTCTAATTAATTTTCACGAATTAAGCTTTCGGGCCGGGCTCGGGCTTCAATGTTACCACTGAAACAAGCCGGTTTGCATTCTTAATTAAGGGCCCGCGGGGCCCGAAAGCACAAGCCTGGCTGAAACTCGTCTCTTTGAAATTATTGTGGTTTCATACTTTAGGATTTTGGAAAAATTGTATATTGAGTATTGAATTCGACAACACAATGTTGGAAAGTTTACCTCATCTTTAAGACCTAGTTCTTGAAAAAACCAAGTTCATTTTTTTCTGAATTTTTATGATTCTCTGTCAACTGACTTATTTGTCCTCCTACTGTTTATTACTTTTCCGTTTGATATTTTCTTCCCTATCAAAATCGCATCCATCCGATTTTTGACATTTTCTCGTGTGTGTGAATTAGTCATTTTCCACTTGAGATATCAAATAAATCAGTTGGCAAATAAACGCAAGTCGTTGTTTACACCAATTTCCCTCAAAAAGTCAAGCAAAATGTATTATTTTGGGGGTCATAATAGATAGATTCCGAATTTCGATATGAGAAGTATCTAGGTCGAAATTTCCCAGTAATTTGATATTCTTTTTTGCCTTTTTTTGTTGGTGAAGCGAAAAAGAGAAAAACGCGAAAATTTTTATGAAAAGAAAAGGGACGTATTCAAAAAGAGCTAATGAGCAAGCAATGCTCACTAGAGAAAGAGTTTTTGTGAATTCATTTTTGAAAAGGGGAATATTTTAGTATTTAGTACTTCGAAAAAAATAAATTTTACATTTTCTCGCAATAAAATCTCGCATTCTCTGTGTAAATATGTACTACAATTAACATATAAATAGGCACCCCAGGCGATTAGGGAAAATGAGAAAAAAAAGAAGACATAGGGAAAACGAGGGATTAAAAGGGACTCTCTTTTCGCTTTTTCTTCTTGTTTTTCGCAATTCGGAAAATGCGTCGATGAGCATCTCGAAATGGCCGATCTCGTGGGAATTTGGGGAAAGAATAGAAAAATAGAGAGGGAAAGTGAAAACTCGATTAGTACTGAAGGGAATGGAGTTTTTTAATCGAGTACATGTTATTTTTTAGATACTGAAGAGCTGAAAAATATTCTGTAATGAGTTTTCATGAAGATTAGAATCTAGCTCCAAATTTTGCCTACGATATCTGAGTTTTTTATTTGAAAAATTCGCAAGTTATTGTCATGTGTATTCTGGAGCCATATAGCAACTGTTTTCAGCAAAAGTTGACTGAAAACGTGATAAATTTTATCAGAACGAGAACATTAGAACATCAGAAGGGAGGAAAATGATAATAGACATTTCAGTCTTTCAAGGAACATCAAAAACTTCAGAAGTGAATTTCTCAGATTTTTTCAAATTGTCATTTCAATGTTTCCTGTATTTCTAAATTTAGAATTGGATATTTTCAGAACCAGATTTTTCGCTATAAAAAAACAATCTTCTTATAGTTTTCTGACCCTTAGAATCCGATAATGATGTCGAACTACGCTGAAAAAATCTTGAATCCCAAGAAAACGGGGCATGTTCAATAGAGCGCATATTTCCGATTGAATTTTGACCTTTACTGACAGTGAGGGGTTCACTTTATAATTTTCCTCGAAACTTTGAATTTGATCACAAAAAAATCAAATCTACTCCAAATAGGTATTTAAAATTGCTCTTGAGCTCTGACAATAACAAGTATATGGAAAACCTTGCAAAAATTGACGTCCAAACTTATGAAAACTCTTTGAACCGCTGTGAAAATTGTGAGGTTTGATGAATGTCGGAAACCCCTTGTTGATTCTGGAATTTGAAATCAACGTCTTTAAAGGGGGAGTGGCACCAAAAAATAAGTTGTGTTCAAATTAAAGAGTACCACCGACATAGTAAAACCACCAAGGGAATTTTTACCGGAAAGCCTAGTATTCGAGAAATTTGGATTTGAACACTTTTTTAGAACGTATACCTACGTGGGTATAAAATTCGCGGACTGGCGAATTTCTCAAATACTAGGCTTTATGGTAAAAATTCCTTTGGGGGTTATACTATATCGATGGTGCTCTTTCTTTTGAACACAAAGAAATTGGTGAAAGCTGCACCAGAACAAAATGGTGGAGCTGCACCAAAAATAACTTGAAAGGGGGAGGTGCACCAGAAAATTAATTATGTTCAAAAGAAAGAGCACTATCGATATAGTATAACCCCCAAAGGAATTTTTACCAGAAAGCCTAGTATTTGAGAAATTCGCCAGTCCGCGAATTTTATACCCTTTATATAGGTATACGTTCTAAAAAAGTGTTCAAATCCAAATTTCTCGAATACTAGGTTTTCCGGTAAAAATTCCCTCGGTGGTTTTACTATGTCGGTGGTACTCTTTAATTTGAACACAACTTATTTTTTGGTGCCACTCCCCCTTTAAATTGACATATATTCAATTCAAAATCTCCAAATTTCCTTGATTTATTTTAACGGTGAGATTGAACGTCAAATATGGGATAAGGTTGCCATATTTTCTGAAATCCGATATTTTGTTTCTCCGGGGAAAAATTCAAAAATGGATCATGACATCTTTTGTGACTTCCTAAGATATATAAAATGACATTTATCCTATTATCAGAAAATGTAAGATGACTTCAATGAAACACTTTTTTTCAGAATCGCAAGCGTCTTGTTGTCACCAATGAGGATCCCATCTATTCTGGTTTCCAACCTGCTGGATCGAAACCATATACTTTGTTCAAATCGATCTATACCAACAGCACTAATCGAGCACAAGAGTACTCATTCAAAACCGAAAGAACCACTGAATCCTTGTGCTCTGTGGCTCGCGAACAAGGATATACAATTGGAACCGAGGCTGAACTAACCCTCAAAACACCGTGTAAGTCATAAAGTACAGTATTACATACCTCTCTTCATTTGTTTACTCTTTTTTGAGTAGTTGGAGAACATTCAAGGTTAAAATGAAACAAAGGAACATTTTGGCGCCAGGAAGTAGCCAGTTAACAACAAAGAAAATGTTGTTTTTTCAGGTGGAATTGCGGAATTGAAAGCGGGATTCAAACACGAAATGCATTTCAATAATTTGAATGAGAATTGTCAAACCGAGGTTTTGTCGTGGGGTGTCGATAGTTGTGTTTCGGTGAGTTTCTTTCAAAATTAAACAATGACTTTTGAAGTGACACAGGAGTATTGAAAAAGGTTCAAACAATGAGAAAAAATTAAACGAATAATTTCCGCCGAAAAAAATCAATAAGTCGAAAAAAACCAATTTGCAACTGATTTTTTTTCCTCAAGACATATTACATATTAGCTATGAATCACAATCATCGGGTAATTGTAGTTTCAGCTTCATAGGTTTTGATGTTTTACCTCCAAAGTCTGGTGGAAATAATTCGAAGCGAGTAGAACTCGTTCATTTCCCAACTTTCACCTGAGCCAAATCTGTAGCTCCTAAAATCGATTTTAAAATTATAAAAGTCCATAAGTCAGACCTGGAGCTAGAAAAGTCTGTTTTGTATATTTTACCAGTTCTCTGACTACTACTTTCTCCAGATGAAACTTCATTCTCAAAAACAAATAAATCTTTTCGGTCAAACTTCAATCAAGTTTGGTCCTTTTTCTCGAGTTTTATCCAATTTCAATCCAAAAACTATGGTTTTTAACGCGAAAATTTCGATTTTTATTTATCAAAACTTGAAAAATCAGAACGAAATTGGAAAAAAATTGAGCTCTGGTCTTTTTTTCAGGAAAAATATAGTTCTAAAAATAGTCTTCACTAGAAATTTATGTTGAATTTATATTTTCGTTCTATCCAAAAATCTAAATTTTTATTTTTTTCACCCATTAAAACTCAACCTTCTTTACTTCTAGGTTCCTCCACATTACATGACCGAAGCCTCGATCATCATCGAAGAAATGAACTATCGCGGATCGTATTCAGTTGTGTCCAAGTTGTCAGGAGATGTTGTCATTTCTATCCGACGGTATGTTTGTTTACTTTCCCTTTTCAAAAAGGTGTCTAATCTGGTTATTCATTGACAAAAGTTGTATTGTCGACAAAAATGGGAACAAATAAGTGAACAATAGAATGTTTTCAGAAGAAAAGACAACGTATTAGTAATGCCCATTCGCTCTGGGATCGCCGAAATCTTTCGTGCTCAATTAGATCATCAACACTGTAGAAAAGAGATCAAACAAGTTGTGAGCATCGATCAACATCGAACAGTTCGTTTTGTTTCAAAAGGTTCATGTCAATTCCAGGTAAGATAATAAATAAATAATTCAATTTATGACAAAATAATACACATATTATTTTCAGTTTGCATTGAAACAAAGAATCGATTTAAAGGAGTCACCTATGAGAGCTGGAGATGAGATCATGATTGATTAATTAACTTAATATATACATGTGTATACTGTTATTACTTAATTACCTATATTGAAATAAATAATCATTTTTACATATCAAAAAGAAGTTGATTTATTTCATCCATCCCATCCGGATTGTACCTTTCCATTTCTTCACAAACTCTTGATGATGACAACATATCGCGGAACAAACCAACTAGCTAAAAAGAAGAATAAGTTCAAGAACTCAATTATAATCTCGAAAACACTCACTTTTTTGTAAGTCTTCAATTCTTGTTCAGTAACTTCAGATTTCGCTTGTTCTCTTCTTCGATTCATCGAACTTGAAGTATCTGATGAGTTATCTTCGAAGTCTTTATAATCCTTTCTTTTCGATAGTCTCAGTTCTTCTTGCATCGCGTTTTGAATATCATTTGATAGTTTTTCCGGTATATCCATACCATTTTCCATCAAGTAGCTATATCTCTGCAAAGAAATAAAGTTATTGAAGTAAAAGTTTGAAAATCTCATTGGGAAACTAAGAAGATAACTTTTTACAAACAAATGTTGCTCGATTTTTCCGGAGCTGAACTCAAATCACTCTAGAGATACAACAATGGTTTGGTATATCTCTGGAGAAATCGATGAGCTGGTAAGGCTCCGAAGTTTTAATATTTTTTATGACAATATAACTCGACATTTAATCGGTGGAAATCGGTTTCTACGAGGTCGACAACCTCGAAAAAGCTTTAAAAAAAAAAGAGAAGTTCATTTTTTAAAACTTAGACATTTTTGTTGATGATTTTTTGTCTTTCAATAATAACACATTTAGAAACAAACTTACTGTTTTCAACTTTTTCAAAGTTTTTCGAACATTTTCAAGGCTTTCCAAACCCTCTGTAACATTTGATGTTGATAGTTGAGCTTTCGGATTCGGACTTGAGACGCTGGAATATCTTCATGTGCAAATAAAAAGGATCACGTTAACTAACCTGGGTTCTCTTTCAGGCGACAAACATCTTGTTTTGGTTCCATCTTCCTCTTCTTCATCAAAATATCTTGTTATTTCGATGTTCGGTTTTCCATGTCTATCAGAATAGTTTTGTTGAGTTCTCCGCGATTGATTTCTGAAAAAAAGTGTTTATATACATAGTTCACAAACTTATGAAAAACATGAAGTACCTTTCTGGAGATGGCGACCGTTCAGTTCGTCCAATATTGTTAGTTCTCATATTATCTTTTTGATCGGACACTGCGAATCGTATGTTATTCGACTTATCAAAAAATTGATAAAATACCCATAGATCTTTGTTGAAGTTTTGTAATCGATTGTTCATGTCTAAAATGTGTTTTTTTCAGAGTTTATAATGTTTGTAACTTTATGTATCATACCAAGAGTGTTCGTCGGATCAACAATAGTGCCACAAATATCGCTGAATAACTCGGGATTTCTGCGATCTTTTGAGGATGGCGTGAATTGACAAGGTACTTTTATCTGAAACAAAATAGTATTAAATCAGTCGACAAACATATATAGACAAGTCAGGTGAAGTTCGCAATCGAACTGTAACTAATTGGATGTAAGATTTTAGTAGTTTCTTGTTTAGTTGATTTACAAAAATGGTAGATTTTTGATGTTATTTGGTACCATAACCCATAATCAGAAAACATACTTCCCAACTATCAGCTCGTTTTCTTGTCGGCAATACATCATCAATTATATGAACATCACTCTCAGTATCAAGAAATATCGGATGTTTCATCGAAAACGCAACCCATTTTCCGATAAATTTGTCGCGTGGCACATTATTCCTAAAAAAGCCAATTCAATGAATTTTTCTCTGATTCCAAAAATAAACCAACCGATAACCAACTGGAAGCATAACATCTCTTTCATTTCTGAATGGTACCCATATGTATAACTCGTCTTTGATATCTTTCAAAACTCCAAATGTACAAATGAATCCTCTGTATTGTGTTCTATCTGAGCCTTTGAGTGGTCGAATGAAATCAATTTTTGATATTTGTTGTTTTTTCTGATTTGGCAATACGCCCACAACCTTCCAAAAATAAATTTTGTCATCACCACAAGCACGTGTTATCACTATCTTTGAAGACATCAATTGCTCATTTGTGTATACACTGGTTTCAAGATCCATTGGTGGATCGTATACTTCCTGGAATATAGTTTTGACTGAAACTGATCTCTGGGGTCCTCAGGCTATTATATTACTCCTAGATTTATGTGAACGTAAGCCACTAAAAATTTAATGATTTTTGAAAACTTATTCCGTCGGAAGCCAATTCTAACAATTTTTTTCGGATTTTTTGTACATTACCATACCTCTATGAAATCGGTTTTCAGAATTCGAACATTTTTCTTCCATTTCTCCTCATATTTCCATTGCACATCAACAACATCGCACTTCAACGATATTGATTTTCCATTTTTCTTCAATTCGAATTCAACAAATTTTTCACATCTTCGAGATTCTTTTATTGATCGTCCATGTACGTCTACTTCTAAACAATCTCCAAGTTGATAATTTTGATTCATACGATATGGCATATATAATGACTGAAATGCAAAGATAGATTAATTCGAGAATATCAATATAATGTACTTACATTATTTGCAGTTTCTACGAAGATTCCATTTTGCGAAACATTCGTGACGATTCCTGTGATCCACATTTTTTGATACTAGAAACTCTGTAAGATAGTAAATTTGGTTTTTCTATTGAAAAAAGAAAATCTCCATTTTCGAAAAAAAAAAAAACACTAAAATTGATCTGCCGAAATATTTTTCGCAATGCATTTATTTTTGATCTACTGTGAAAAATTTTAAGTCTGATGAATATTGGTGAATTTTTTAAAATGTGTATACAATTCTAGAAATTGAAACTTTTTGAGTTAATTTTTATGTAGAAGTTGTTCAGAATGTTGAACTACTCAATATTGATATAGTTTGATCAAGGTTGAGCATTTTGTAGAGTGGATAGCTATGACCTTATAGGTTTTCGTAGAACTCGAAAAATAATAAAACATTTTGGGAAAAAATGCCTACACGGCCAACCTTATTGTATATTTTTTTGTGTTGAAACTTGATTTGAAAAAAAAACAATCTTCTTTCAGAAAAAAATGAACCCAGGGCTGGCGTTTTTTTAACCAGCCCAAAGGCCTAAATTTTATCTATAATAAACAAGATTGATGTTGGCATATGATGTATGAAACCGGATTGAATATGTATAGCTTATTGTTAGAAAAAAGTATTTTGCTAAAAATTCATCTGCGCTTTTACTGGTAAACGGATGGTTATGTAACATAATATGGTCATATATTTTCGATTTGTACAAAAATGATTATATCATATTTTAAAAAAATGAAAAAATATAAAAACACGGCGCTCTTTTATGGTGAGCATTAAGAATTTATTTGGGCATTTGAGCGTCACAATACGAATAGTTTCACTATACTTTACAACAGCGGTTCGTAGTTATGTGATGAATCAAAGAGGTTGATGAATCATCAACACACTTGAAGTTGAATAGTCAATTTTGATCTTTTGTACGCGCTCTATACAGTATTCAAATACCGCAGTTATCTACATTCAGAAGAGTTTATTTAACTGAAAAAGGAAGATAGTGTTCCGAAAAATGTCCATGGGAACCTTTTTTGTGATTTAAAAAGAGTCAACTATAAGACCCCCAATGAAAAAACCCATAAAATTTATAAATAAATGGAAATAGTATTTGTTATTGAAATTATAACAATTTGGTGATAGAAAGTGAACAAATGAATGTAAATAATTTTTTATTATTCCGAAAGACATGCAAAATGTTGCAAAATGGGACTGATTAGATAAAATACTTGAGATTCTCATCACAATAAATACATCATTTTGGGAAAAATAATATAGGTCTATGTATATTGATTATTATAAGTATTATTATGTTAATTTATGACCATATTGCATATAGAAGTTGATTAATCCATGAGTTGAATGTTAGACATTAATTGATTGATTTCATTCATTTTTTGAGAGTCGAAGTTTCTCATTTCTTCACATACTTTGCGCGATTCTAGCATTTGGCCAAGAAGAACGACAAGCTGAAATTTGAATTCATGAAAA